>JACCPG010000082.1:9701-41678 GCA_016069955.1 Drepana arcuata
CCCACACACCCACTTTCCGCCAGAGGTATATTAGGTGCTAATAAATAATAATAGTAATAAATTATAATATATATCCTCACGCCTTCCCACAAGGGTCCCCGGAGGGGTAGGCAGACGTGTATAGGTAATACCCTAATAAATTAATATATTATTGCTTGGCAACATACATAATAAATAACATTTCTATAAAAAAAATCAAGGCACTTTGCGTGAGAAAATGAAGAAGAATACATGTACTTAAAAAAATTAAAATAATATTTTTTACTCACGCCTCTTGATACAGCTCCCGAAACAAAACCACATCCAAAACAAATAAAGCACCATAAATATCAACACGCCCGGTATCAATGACGTAAACACATCCATTTTGCATACATAACACACTAAACACTGTCCATTGTACATGTAGCTATTGTATATAAGGCGTTATCTTATCGGGCGGGATCGCTAGTGGCCTGCACTCACCGTTTGACTAAATTGAATGAATGAGATCAAGCGAATGAATGACGCCACTTGGTCGCTCCTCCGCGACAGTCGCTGCTCCCACTGTCAGGGTTATCCGACACCTAGCTTCTTATTACGTTTTAAAACATGAGTAACTCTATTTACCTATTGGTTTTGTTTATTACATTCAATAACATGCATTTATTTTTTCCGAACTTCCTTAAAGGCAGAATAACAAATAATGCTTTAGTAAAGTCCCTACTCCTCATGAATAAATTACCCGCTCGTGGTCAGCACTTCAGAACAATGTCTGCTCCATCTACCTACCTGATCCCACACTACGTTAGCCACCCCGCGGTGTGCACTCTAGGACACGTCTGCTCCATCGACCATCGGCCCTTCCACAGACGTGACCAGCCCACTGACACTGCAGCTTGCTGATCCTACACTACGTTAGCCACCCCGCGATGTGTACTCTAGGACACGTCTGCTCCATCGACCATCGGCCCTTCCACAGACGTGACCAGCCCACTGACACTGCAGCTTGCTGTACCTACACTACGTTAGCCACCCCGCGGTGTGCACTCTAGGACACGTCTGCTCCATCGACCATCGGCCCTTCCACAGACGTGACCAGCCCACTGACATTGCAGCTTGCTGATCCTACACTACGTTAGCCACCCCGCGGTGTGCACTCTAGGACACGTCTGCCCCATCGACCATTGGCCCACCCACAGACGTGACCAGCCCACTGACACTGCAGCTTGCTGATCCTACACTACGTTAGCCACCCCGCGGTGTGCACTCTAGGACACGTCTGCCCCATCGACCATTGGCCCACCCACAGACGTGACCAGCCCACTGACACTGCAGCTTGCTGATCCTACACTACGTTAGCCACCCCGCGATGTGCACTCTAGGACACGTCTGCTCCATCGACCATCGGCCCTTCCACAGACGTGACCAGCCCACTGACACTGCAGCTTGCTGATCCTACACTACGTTAGCCACCCCGCGGTGTGCACTCTAGGACACGTCTGCTCCATCGACCATCGGCCCTTCCACAGACGTGACCAGCCCACTGATACTGCAGCTTGCTGATCCTACACTACGCTAGCCACCCCGCGGTGTGCACTCTAGGACACGTCTGCTCCATCGACCATCGGCCCTTCCACAGACGTGACCAGCCCACTGACATTGCAGCTTGCTGATCCTACACTACGTTAGCCACCCCGCGGTGTGCACTCTAGGACACGTCTGCTCCATCGACCATTGGCCCTTCCACAGACGTGACCAGTCCACTGACATTGCAGCTTGCTGATCCTACACTACGTTAGCCACCCCGCGGTGTGCACTCTAGGACACGTCTGCCCCATCGACCATCGGCCCTTCCACCGACGTGACCAGCCCACAGACATTACCATCGTATTCTTAACTCCAAATATACTGTTGTATCTACATTATATTATATCATCATCATAATAAAAACATGACATATTTAGCACCAAACTTACCCAATCTAAAGAATATAACACACGTGATGACCACAGACACAAAGCACACCCCCACTACCGGCAGGACCAGTACTAGTAATAAATTAGCTTCCATCTGACTAATGTATACAGCACATGGTTATTTAAGCAAATAACATCGAATGAACCCTGCCATTGCATACACTCGCCTCCGCAATCGTTGAGATAAGAAACCGTTATCACTGCAGGAGAGTCCTCAAAGCGATAAATTGGATTTCGTTTTACGCCTGCAAATTAATGATAACTAGCGCTATCTTGTCAACGACGTTCGAAACTCTGCTTCGATACTATTTACCTAGATGGCGTTAAAAACAATAAATGTGACAATGACAATGGCAGCTGCGGAAAACTTTTTGAAAGGAGTTTCATCTAGAGCCGCATCACGCTGATCTGTTGCCAAGTGCTCTGCTTCAGAGTATGCGGATTTGAATCCCTTAGCAATTTTTTTAAGTACTATTCTTATTTATTTTATCTATGTACTATTATTTGTAGGTATTTGTGCAACAAAATACTGGGATATTTCGTGCATGAGTCATTACTGCTATAACATAATGTACACTGGATTTGGATATGGTATCATTATCATTGATTTCTTGATCGACAACATGTTGGCACACGTGACGGCAAGCCATGATCGGGAAGAAGGATAACATATTATTATATCGGCTACCGGTAAAGGAGCTCGGGATAAAATATATTTTATTAGGTTCATTAGAAACTACCGTAACTAGTGCATGTATGCCCAGAAGATCCTGGTGAGGATAGGCAGTGGCGTAAATGCAAACCTCACTCCCACTCCCACATAACCTTGTAGTTTCTTTTGTGTGCTCAACCAATCAATCTGTGATACAGTAAAATCGTCCAGCTGATAAACTATATATACTCGTGCCTGTGAGTATTATTAATTCGGATAATAGTTCGTTTGTCACGCTATCACGATATAATTTTCAACTGATCATCATGGCATGGAACAACAACACATAATGATTGCCTTGTAACTGCGATTAGCGTAGTACGTAACCAGAGTAGTATAAAAACTAATTCAATAACGTCTAGTGTAGACTATTAGCATCGCCTTACAACGTGCCAATGGCGCCAGCCTTCTTGGCACCCTTTCGCGTGACACGGTATCGGGACAAATATATTCCATCTATACATATAAATAAAATTGGGGTGTCTGTTTGTAATATTGAAATAACCACTTTTTATTACATGAATATACGGTACAAACACAAAAATATCAGTTTTTATGTTTGTTCCGGCTAATCTCTAAAACGACTTGGCCGATTTTGACGGGACTTTCACTGGCATAGCTCATATAAAAAGGAGTAGCTTAGGCTATTTTTATTTTAGAAACTGAACAGTATTTTTTTGTTAAATTCTACGCGGACGAAGTCGCTGGCACAGCTAGTTTGTAAATAAATATAGTGTAGTTAGGTCGTTTTGTTCGATCGATGGAATCGATTTTAATCCCATAAGGCGTTCTCTTTCAGAAGCATAATTATATACAAGATGTTCGTCGGGGAACCTTGTGGGAAGGCGTGAGGATATATTATTATTATTATGTTCGTCTGCTTCAAATTATTCCGTGACCTCAAACCTGTAGTACATAATACGACACCAGTCATCAGTATACATCAGTGGGTGGGTGGTTATGTCAGATGCGGTAATCATATAATTACCAATCTAATCGCTCGGCCGGCCTTACCGAAGGCTACCATCGCTACATTAACCTTGCTACATTCGTCTTAATCCGTATATTTATAAACCAAAACATCGTTACAATATTGTATAATACCCTAAAATAATACGGACCATCTATAATCTTTAAAGAGGCAGAGTTTATTTGGACGCGAAAACCACAGGAAATTATTATTTGAACCAATTTGTGTGAAATTATTCCAAGGTATTATTATAATATGATAATATATATTTACTAGCTGTCCCGTCCAGCTTCGCTCCGGTGAAAAAGTTGTAAAGTTGTTGTAAAGGTTGTAAGTAAATTGCCCGTAACACGATCAAATAAACAAAACCAAACTTACTGATGTATCCCGTGAGTTGAAAACAAAATATGAGCACTGCGAAGGTCACAATCGCTACACTTAAAGGGATCAGGGTCAACATGACGACCCTGTACATTGTATCCATGTTAAACAGACTTAAAGAAAAGATTTCCCTGTGTATTATCCTAAAAGCTTACTTCCCGTACCGGTACTTAGACAATAAATGAGTATGGTAGCGTGTAGACTAGATACGTCGCGATGGCTGATAACTGCTATCATTGTTTCGGCGTCAATAAAGGAATCCTTGAAGCAGTGTCACACTGACATACTAGTGTGAATCAACCGAATAAAGAAATGTAGTGGTTCATTTTAACTACGACCTCCAAATGAAGCACGAATATTCCCCTTTACGGATACTCAAGATTAATTGCAAAAATAAATGGCAGGAGTACTTCGATGAGAGATCTAAAGAAAGAGGTATTTGGTACCGAACTATCCAGCCTCAATTACCGGCCACTTCATGGATCGATCACAGTCACACAGACCGGAATACTATTGTCACATCACTCCGCCTGCGTTCTGGTCATGTTCCATCGAATAAATTCGCTTTTTTGATGAAAAAGGTTCCCTCTCCAAATTGCAATACTTGTAACGTCTGTGACGATGTATATCACATCCTGATGGAATGTGACCAGAACAAAGATGTCAGAAGAACTATGTTTGGATGTACCCAGGATGTGGGTCTATGTAACAGCACTTTGGCGAACCCTAGTACTGACAATATAAAGTGTTTGTTAAAATTGTATATGCGTAGATTTTAAGTGATTTTATTTTATATCCAGGTGTCCTCACGGAGTGACATAGTCGCTATGCCACAAAACTCCTATAATAAATAGAAAAAAAAAAAAAAACTATAAGTGTGTACAAATAACAGTGATTTCAGAACAACGGATGAACCTTTAAATATTTAAGTATTTATTACGTATTAATTTATATAATAATAATAATATAATATATCCTCACGCCTAAGATATATTATACTTAATGAAAATATAGTATATTGTATAGTGCGGAGCTATCCGACTGTGACGTCACATACGTTTTGCAGACGGACTCCGTTACAGACAAATAGTACCTAATGCGTGTTTATATATCCTCACGCCTTCCCACAAGGGTCCCCGAAGGGGTAGGCAGAGGTGTATATGTAGTACCTATACACCCACTTTCCGCCAGAGGTATATTTTAGGTGCCAACGTGACAGATGGCGAGTCCATCGCCGTTACTCCAGCACGACTATACATGCGCCTTTGAATTTCTTCTCAGGCGTATGCAGGTTTCCTCTCGATGTTTTCCTTCACCGTAAAGCTCGTGGTGTGTTTAATCACTTTACTTAAGTTCTTTTTTTTTTTATACCACTTGGGTGGCAAACAAGCATACGGTCCGCCTGATGGTAAGTTCAGAAAAACTCATTGGTACAGTCGGGATTCGAACTTGCGACCTTTGCGTCGCAGGCAACTGCCACCTTATTGTATGGCAGCGAATCCTGGGTATGTCAGAGGAAGTATGAAAATAGCTTGAATGCAGTTGAGATGCGATCTCTTCGAAAAATGTGCGGAGTAACGATATTTGATCGAATCCGCAATGAAGAGATTCGCAAATCAACAGGCGTGAATGAGGGTGTGATTGTAAAGATGATGAGAACATGTTACGTTGGTTTGGACACATAGAAAGGATGAGTGAAGAAAGATTGACGAAACAGATTTACAAAGCAAAAGTGTGTGCAAGAAGAGGCAGAGGAAGGCCACGTTCCAACTACCTGGATCAAATAGATCGGACTCTCAAGGACAAGAACGTTAAGAGTACTCGAAACCGACGAGCATGTATGAAGAGACTGATGAATGTGGACGAAGCGAAAGATGTATGTAAGTCTAGAGAGAACTGGCGCTCTATACTTTCTGCCTACCTCGTTAGGGACTTGGCGTGATGATATGTATGTATACCTATATTATTGTACATCTGTATTCATCATTAATGTGTAATTGAGGGTCCCGGTGGGAGTGCCACCAGGATGCAATTACCCAATTGACATACGACCCGGCGTGCATTGCTGCCAGTAGGCTGTTATTGTCTCTCATGGAAGAAAGATGATCCCTCACAACAGTAAATATGCAATTCTCCGTCATACGTAACACCTGCTATTCATTACTAAGATATATTATACTTAATGAAAATACATATAGTATATTGTATAGTGCGGAGCTATCCGACTGTGACGTCACATACGTTTTGCACACGGACTCTGTTACAGACAAATAGTACCTAATGCGTGTTTATATATCCTCACGCCTTCCCACAAGGGTCCCCGAAGGGGAAAGCAGAGGTGTATATGTAGTACCTACACACCCACTTTCCGCCAGAGATATATTTTAGGTGCGTGCCAGATGGCGAGTCCATCGCCGTTATTCAAGATACGCCTTTGAATTGCGTCTCAGAGGTATGCATGTTTTCTCTGGATGTTTTCCTTCACCGTTAAGCTCGTGGTGTGACTAATCACTGTAGTTGAGTTAAGTTAGTTGATACAGTCGGCATTCGAACTTGCGATCTATGTGTCGCAGCCAACTACTCGAACCACTCGGCCACCACGGCTCTTTATATGTTAGTATTAGATATATAATTATCATTATGCTACTACCTAAGGTAGCGTGTAGTAATGCACAATCAAATTGATACATCTGGGATGTCTAGCGGCCCTCAGCCTTAGTGTATCATTGTGACCTAAGACTAAGACTTCAGCTAAAGATAATAAGAGGTAATTCTATTAATATGAGGTTTACAACCTACTACCCGAGGGCCTTGGCACGTATCTAGCAATCGTTTATCGATCTGTGACTCCTGATCATACGTATGTTTGTAAAGACGGATTATTAGTCGAACGATAAGGCAACAAAGAAGGCGGTAGATAATTAAAACAAAAATATATAATAACCTAGTGGCGTTGCAGGGTTGTTTGGACAAATGCGAAAGTTTGTTGAATGATCAATTTATAAATATCCTCACGCCTTCGATAGGCAGAGGTGTATAGGTAATACCTGTTAACTTTACAGACGAAGTGAACAACTATATTGTGCTGGAAAAACCTTTTATTTTAACCAGCTTATATTACAATTTTCCAACTTACGTATTACTGACGTCCTTTTTTCGCTAACTGACAGTTTTTTTACTTACTTGTTTGCCACTGTCAAAGGTAAAACTTTAAAACTAAACTTTGACAGTGGCAAACAAGTACAAACTACTTCGTCGTGACGCCAACAATACCCACACACCCAATTTCCGCCAGAGGTATATTAGGTGCCAACGTGACAGATGGCGAGTCCATCGCCGTTACTCAAGCACGACTATACATACGTCTTTGAATGTCTTCTCAGACGTATGCAGTTTTCCTCTCGATGTTTACTTTCACCGAAAAGCTCGTGGTGTGACTAATCACTGTACTGTTCAGAAAAACTCATTGGTACAGTCGGTATTCGAACTTGAGATCTTTGTGTCGCAGGCGACTGCTCACTCGGCCACCACGGCATTTTGATAAAAGTATTCTAAGAAGTTAGGTACGGATATTACCTACACCAGAACAAAACTATCAATTAAACAATATACTTAATTAATAGTTTTACGCGAGTGAAGGCACGCGGCTCAGTTAATAAATATACATACATACATACACGCCTATTCCCTATCGAGGTAGGCAGAGAGTAGAGCGCCAGTTCTCCCTAGACTTCATCATCAGTCTCGTTATATGTAACGTTGTAGTTATTATTATAAATATGTATTTAAGGAAAATAAGTAAGCGGTAAGTGTGGCGTACGTAAACTATATATTTTTAATGACGTTTCAACGACAATACAAGAGTCTTACTCTAGGTGTCTATACTCTATACTTTACATCTCCCTTTCTTTGTAAACTAAAAACATTTTTTTCTAAACTTATATTTTGACTTAAAATATACATAATTAATTACCATGAAAATAATATTAATTTAATTAAAGTTTAATACTTAAAATTACTTTTTTCAAAACAGCATTATGTTAGTAGTTTACTAAGTATACCTATAATCATAAATTGAACAAAACAACTTAATATTAAGTAATACATAAAATAATGTTTTAATTTACTAATTTAAGTATTATTCAAGATTAAGTCTATTTATTGGTTTCACTATCCTACCAAACCTTGATGTTCTTAGTGCTGTCGCTGGTTGAGCCAGGTTTGACTGCTGCAGATGATTGGAAGTGACTTAGGAACAGCTGGTGATTGTTCTTGTGCTGGAACCTGTTGTGCTGCTGGTTCATCTGTGTATATCGTTTCAGGAACTACCACTCTATTGCTGGTAATGTCTGCTTGTGTCTTGTGTAGATGACTGTAGTTTCTACGTAGAATTTGGCCTTGATCAGTTTGAATGATTACAGATGTTGGTAGACCTTCGGGCTTTTCTACCACTCTTGCCCCTTCCCATTGGCGATGAGCAACTCTGTGTCTGACCTTTTCATTAATTTCAAAATTATCTGGTCTTTTAGTGTGCTTGTTACTGTAGTGGGCTTGTTCTTCTCTTAGTCGCTTTAGCTCAGCTGTGACTCCATGCATTATTTTGGGTTTTAGGTTACTGTCTTTGGTAGGTAATGGAGATCTGGTTATTCTGCTGTATAGACGTTGGTTGGGTGAACCTAAAATATCATTTCTTGGTGTATTTCTCCAGTTTAATAAAGCAAGTTGAACATCGGACTTGTCAATACTACATTTTTTTAATATGTTCTTAGCCACTTGAACTGCTTTTTCGGCGAGCCCATTGCCTTGGTGGTGATATGGGCTTGATGTGACATGGTTAAATTTCCACTCCTTTTGAAAGATCTTGAATTCTCTAGACATGTATTGTGTTCCATTGTCAGTTTGTAGCTCTTCCGGTATTCCATGTACAGCAAACCATCTTTTCAGTTGTTCTATGACTTCATATGAAGACTGACCTTTTAGCTGTTGAAAATCTAAATATCCAGAGTAACTGTCACAAATTACGAGGTATGTTTTTCCTTTTAATTCAAAAAGATCAGATGCGACTATTTGCCATGGAAGTAAAGGAATCTTTTTAACTAGCACTATATCTTTAATATTGTCTTTTTGTGTTTGTTCACAGACGGAGCAGGTTTTAACTAGTTTTATGATATCCTCATATTGTCCCTTCCAGTAAAGAATTTGTCTTGCTCTTCTTAAACAGCTGTGTATGCCTACATGTCCTTGATGAATATTCTTTAGCATTTTAGGAATCTGTGATTTTGGTACTACAATTTTATTTCCTTTGAAAATTATTCCTTTGAGATAGCTCAATTCTTCTTTAAAGTTAAAGTAGTGTTGTAGTTCTGTGGGAAGATCGCTGACTTTTTCTGGAAATCCTTGTATTATTGTCTGAAGTAGTAACTGTAAATGTGGATCTTCCTTTGTAGCTGTAATTAGCTCCTCTTTTGCATCAAGTGACATGGGTAGTATTACTGCAACTTTCAAATTTTCTTCTTGCTCATATTTCAGATTGGATGCATCGCAGTCTCAACTAAGAAAGTCTGCTAATGGTATTTCTGTGCCTTTTTTAAATATGACTTTTGGTGCATATGGTGCAAGATTAAATATTATGCATTGTAATCTTGCTGGAGCAGATTGTATGTTCTTCTTGAAGATTGTCTCAAGTGGCTTGTGGTCTGATTCCACTGTCAGTTCTTTGCCATAAACATATTCATGAAACTTCTTACATCCAAACTGTATGGCGAGTGCTTCTTTTTCAATCTGTGGATAATTCTCTTCAGACTTGGTTAACGCTCTTGCTCCATAGGCTATTGGTTGCCCTTCTTGAAGAAGTGCAGCACCAAGATTTTTTGAACTTGCATCTACGCTCAATGTTACAGGTTTGTTTACATCATATAGTCTCAATACTGGAGGACTTTGAAGAACTTGTTTTATTTTTTTCAAGGCTTCTTCATGATGAATTTCCCATATAAAGCTTGTATTTTTGTGTAACAAATCTCTCAGTGGATTTGTTAGATCAGACATTCTTGGAATAAATTTATTTAGGTATGTGATCATTCCTAGTAATCTCTGTAGCTCTGTTTTGTTTGTTGGTGCCTTCATTGCCTGTATAGCTTCTACTTTTTCTGGGTCTGCTTCTAATCCATTTGCTGAAACAATGTGCCCCAGGAATTTTATTCTTTCTGATTCGAAAATGCATTTATTTTTATTAAGTTTGAAGCCTGATTTCTTAAGTGTTTCTATGACTTCACTAACAGTTTTTTGTAGTTCTTCTCTACATTTTGCATATATAAAAATATCATCTATTGATACTCTTACATTTTTAAATTTACTGAGTAAATTTGTTAAAATCTCTTGGAATATTTCAGGTGCTGATGATACTCCAAAGGGAAGTCTCTTGAAAGAATACCTTCCCCATGGGGTAGCAAAAGTTAGTATTTTTTGTGTTCTTTCTGAAAGTTTAATTTGCCAGAATCCTTTTGTGCAGTCTAGTAATGCAAAGAATTTAGAACCTTTAATATCAGCTGAAATTTCCTCTATAGTAGTAAGTGGAAAATGACGTCTCAGTATGTTTTTATTTACATCTGATGGATCTATGCAGATTCTAATTTTGCCCTTTTGTCTTACAATTACCATAGGACTAACAGCAGGGGTAGGCTCTGTTTCTGGTTTTATTACATTTAGTTGCACCATTCTATCAAGTTCTTGCTTTACCTCATCTCTTATAGCATGTGGAATTCTTCTTGACGGTTTAATTTCAAGTTTTGGGTTCTCGATTAGGTCAATATCATATTCATAGTCTTTATAGCAGCCTAAGCCTTCGAAGATGTCATCTTTACATTCACTTACCTTCAGTGTTTTCACCCTTGCAATAAGTTCTAACTTTTCACAGGTATCAAGTCCTAGGATTGGTGTAACCTTTTCTTCAACTACCTTGAATATAATGTTGTTTTCTTCATTTTTTATTTTACAAAGTAGCTCTGCCTCTCCTAGAACTGCCATTTTATCTTCTGTGTAACTTATCAAATTTTTTGTTCGGCTTGGTTTCAGACTTGCCTTCGTTTTGTTCATTAAATGTCTTGGTAACACATTGCATTGAGCTCCTGTATCTAGTTTGGCAATGAATTTCACATTACCTAATTGTATTTTTTCTGTCCAGTCTTTCTTTTCTCCGGCACTTATAGCTGATATGTATACCCCATCCTCAGAGCTATTAGAGTTTTCTTCTACTGTATTTACTCTATTTTTCTGTTTAGGGTGTTTCTTCTTAGTGCGGCACATATTGGCAAAATGACCATTTATATTGCATTTAGTACATGGTTTGTTAAACGCTGGGCAGTCTCTGTATTTATGGTTTGTACCACACCTCTTGCAGTCAAAGTATTCATTTTGTTTGTTTTTGACACCTTTGTTTCTCACTGCTAATACTTTGTTTGCTTTGTATTTACCTTCAAACTCATCTAGTTGTTTGGAAGCTTGTTCACTAGTTTTACAAATAGTTATAACTTTGGTCAAGTCTAGTTTATCCTCTGTTAACAATTTCTCTCTTACTTGATTCGATTGGATACCAAACACTATCTTGTCTTTAAGCATTTCGTCCAGTGAATTGTCAAATTCACATTTGCTTGCCTGAGTTTTTATTCTGGTCAAAAATTCGTTAAATTGCTCATCTTCGTTCTGTACAATTTTGAAAAATATATATCTTTCAAACGATATATTTGTTTTAGGCGCGAAGTACTCTTTAAACTTGTCTTTAATTATTTGCAAGTTATTTTTGTCTGCGTCGCTAAGATTAAAACTGTTGTATATTTCGATCGCTTCTGAGCCTATCACTGCCATAAATGTTGCTGCTTGGACTTCGGCTGGCTTTTTATCTAGTTGAACAGCGATGGCATACCACTCAAACTGTTGTAACCACTTTTTCCAGCACGTGGATTTTTCAGAGTCAATTTGTAGGTTAGATGGCGGCTTTATTCCAGATACTGCGTCGTTCGTAGCCATTTTACAACTTTCTCACGTATTTTCTTATATTTAACACGTTTTTAGATAATTCTGACACCATGTAACGTTGTAGTTATTATTATAAATATGTATTTAAGGAAAATAAGTAAGCGGTAAGTGTGGCGTACGTAAACTATATATTTTTAATGACGTTTCAACGACAATACAAGAGTCTTACTCTAGGTGTCTATACTCTATACTTTACATTATACATATATGTATGTATGTTATTCCAATTTGTGCCCTAACACGTACATATAGGTCAAGCGCCTGACGCTTACTTAGATGATAGCAATAGACACGTAGACGTCATTACACGTCTGGTAGGAAACAAATTGCATGTCAGTCATGAGTCATATTATTAATGACTATTGCCAGCGAAAAAAGTAATACCATGCTACGTGCTAATAGTTCCAACGCTCCAAAATTCTTAACGTACATTACGTTAAGGTTTAACTTTTTACCCTTATAAACAATTAAGCATTGGTGGCTGACTGGTTCGGCCTACAAGATGAAAATTACATTTTCAATTACATATTCTAACTGTACCAATGAGTTTTACGGTGATGGAAAATATCGAGAGGAAACACTACACACCTCTGCCTACCCCATCGGGGACCCTTTAGGTGTTATGACAAATTATGTGTGAGTCGCCATGCTTCTAAAATATCTGCCGGTTTAACCACGATGTTTCCTTCTTCGTAAAACTCGCAGTATAAATCACGTTAGCTACATATCTACTACAGCTGAAAAAACTCATTAGTACAGTCCAATTAGTTTCAAATCTACAATATTGTCATTTGATAACTAACTCTTTTCATGAATAATTAACAATACAAAAGTACAAACAAGATCCCAAAATATGTATTACTAATCTCGTTAAGCGACCACCCAGCAACACTAAGAGAAAGCCATGAACAACTTACGGTAGCACATCCAAAGGCGCAGGCACATACTAAGAAAACAGCCAACAAAAATGGCGGGGAACACTAAAAAAACTATACTCAGTTGTTCCATTTTCTAATTAAGTAATTTAATTCCACACAAATCACTGCAAACTTACAAAAACTATGTTTAAGTAACAAAATGTTTTCACGAATAACGTTTTGACATTCCCGCGTAAAAATTTAACTGTCACCATTGACTGTCACATAACAGTTTAAAATAAAATAAGATTTTGATGTACCAAAGACAATCACGCTCGGATATCTGGTCGCTTAGTGCGTAAGTGTAACAAAGGGGGTCGAATATTAAAAACCTTTCATGCAAAAGATAACATTTAATCTTATCAATTTTCATATCGGGAAACGGGAAAGCTGTTCTAATCTGAGAGTGGTGTGTATCGTCATTACCTATTATATAGAGATTTTTATTATGGATTGCCATTATTGATACTAGCACAGAGTGTTGGGTAGGCCATCGTCAAGATTGGTGGTGCTGTAATTGGCAAGTGATACTTCGGTAAATAGGCTACGGTAACCGTTTCCCATCAGGTGGGCCGTATGCTTGTGTGCCACTCTGGTGGTATACAAAAAAAATGGACGACAGTATAGCCGTGCTGGAAGAAGATCATCGGACTTGCCATCTGTCAAGTTGGCACCTCTATATATGTCCAGAGAAAAGAAGTTGCTGTAACACCTCTGCATACCCTTTCACGGACGTTTTTGGGATAGCATGAACAGCTAGTTACTTTTCCCGCCCTATTTCTGTTAATTGAATCATTACTCATTTCATAATCATGAAGCTGATAAATCTATGCAGTTATAGATAATGCATTTTAATACAGATTGGTAAAAAGATAAAAAATACTTGAGGAAATGAGTTATAGTTGTGCAAATAACAACAAGCGATGAAATATAATCAGTAGGTATATGATAAAGAAATTCGCAGATAATATATTTTTTAGGAGTATGTGAGAACAGTATCAATAGCGCAGCAATCGACAAACTCGCGTAGTGCTTATAGCACCGGGGGCCCAATCATATTTTACCGCACTCTCGCCATCGACGGGGAATTCATCCCCATACCTTGGAACCATAAAGGTCTCGCACTGAGCGGTTCCAAAGGAGTTTCCTTCCGCGAACGCTCAGGCTGTGGACTGAGTTCCCCGTTGAGGTTTTCGCTGGAGAGTACAGCATGGAGTTCTTCAAGAAGGGTGTGAAAATATTCCTGCAGCAATGCGCGAGAGTTACCGCTTACCATCAGGCGGGCCGCATGCTTTTTTGCCCCCCAAGTGGTATAAAAAGCAATGAAAAAAACGTTATTTGTAATAATGAACTTACGGCTTGCCCATAGACACTGCAACGTATAAAAGCAAATCACCAGTGCCGTGACACACGATATCAAAATCATATTATTATCCATTTAAAAAAAAAATAACTTATTATTGTTTTTGGAATGATTTGAAATGTCACAGAACACGAATTTTAAAATTCATCAGTGAACCGTCCAACGCGTTCAAAATTCAAATACACAATAGCAAAATTAAGTCAATCGAGAACCTCCTTTTTGTCTCGAGGTGATTAGATTATAAATGTAGTGTAATTAAGAACAAGAGTTTATCTTTGTACACAAAAACTACTAATAAATATGGGCTAGATTCGCACCGTGTTGTATCAGACTATGTGCTCCCTATCGGACAGAGTTCTACTTTACATTTTTATTGAAGGTGGATTAGTAGACAAAGCAATCTTGTAGAAACCCACAGTGACGCGTCAAAAAAGTTATATTTATTAATACTTTAGGTACAGATTCTTAGGGGCTGTCCATAAATCACGTGATGTTTGATGGTTATACGTAGTGAGGCTTACCCCCCACCAAAAATCACGGGTATTTTTAGTACCTACAAATAATCTTTTATAATATTATTTTTAAATACCGGTATAAAGTATCATGTAATCCTATTTCTAGAAAATTAAGGACCATGACTAATGTCTAAATGTCAGAAAGGTTACACTACAAGCCGATTTTCGTTTTAGAAATCACGCGTTCGACGAAAAAATAAATACACGTGATATCTTACTTTACCCCCCTCCTCCCCCTTGCCATGTTTCGTGATTTTTGTCTACCCCCTATCCCCCCTTTCGAGCCTCACGTGATTAATGGACAGTGAGTTACTTACTTGATACTTTCCCTCGTGCACTGGAACGCTATCATTGGGTCCTAAAATATAAAAGGGGGCCAGGAGACCTTTAGCACAGGGAAACCTAGTTTGGGCTCCTGACCTACAAAGCTAATTTACTGCTTAATTAAACCTTTAATTTCTGTCCCAGATTTTTGTATGTGGGAAGAATAAAATAGTTTTGAATTAAAAAAAAGAAAAAAAAAATATTATTAGGCCAGTATTTTGGGGCAGTGTCTTGTCCAGGGATTAATAAAATCGCTCTAAATGCATTTTGGGTTAAACGAAGGATTCTTGCAGACGGGAAGGGTTATTTCCGGGTACAATTATTCTGGACGTGCGTTTGTCATTTCCTAAGCGGTTGAACTGATTACATTGAAATACTGTGTGTATATTTTAGTGTGTCTATGGATGCTTTGAAAATGCTCTGTCGCCAATTGGGAACTTTCATTTGTTCACCCAGGATAAGCTGGGCGGGACAACTAGTGCGTGTATCAAATATGTTTTTAAGGCGATCAGTTGTTGGTACCGATTGCTTTCACAAAACCGCATGTAGCGGGCGTTCTGGACAAGATTTTCTCACTTTTCATACTTATAAACTTAATTTTGTTTTATTTTACGTAGTAAGTAGTTAGTTATACAACTGTTTTTTGTCAAAATTGTTGTTATTGCAAATAAAAATATCCTACGTGGTTTAAAATAACTTACTTGTTCCCCTACAGCACTGATACAGGATCAGAGAAATCATAACAAAAAAAACCCACGCGACACAATATATCACTATATTAAGTTCATCCATTTTAATGACAACAGACAGTCTTCAAATATTTTTTAAAAATTTATAACCGTTCCAAAATCAAATGAATATAGTGAATAAAAAAAAAACACAATTTTGAATTTCGAACAGAACACGCTACCGTACAGAGAACTATTCTAAAACTAGTTGCAAATATAAAGTGTGTTACATACTTTGTGGCACTCGATAAGATTACAACACGAGTTTAGGTCACAAATAAATGTAGCAGATAATTGGGAATACCCCTAATTCACAATGTGACGTCATAACGGAGTACCTAAATGAGTTTAGCTGTACGGGTCAAGGGGCAAGGGCCTCCGTAGGCATAGGCAAAGGTGTATTAATTTTCACTGGAGATATATCTAGGTGCCAACGTGACAGATGGCGAGTCCGTCGCCGTTCCTCTAGCACGACTATACGTCTTTGAATGTCTTCTTAAACGTAGGCGGGTTTTTCTTAACTATAAAGCTCGGCGTGTGATAATTCACTGTAACTTAAGTACGTTCAGAAAAAACTAATTGGTAGCTACAATCAGAATTCGAACTTGCAATCTGTGCGTTGAAGGCAACTGCTCGAACTACTCGGCCACCACGGCAGAAATTGAAGATATATATACATATAATTGCTTTCATCAGAATAGGATGTAGGTATTGCATACAATTATGATTTAACTCATGCTTACTATATACGGCGTAAACATATGTGGAAGCTATATTTAATATATTTTTTCATACTACAAGAGTGGCAAACAAGCATACGGCCCACCTGATGGGAAACGGTTACCGCAGCCTATTTACGCTCACGATACTGAAGTATCACTTGCGCGTTACTACTCTGTGTTCGGAGAGTTATAGTGTGTTGGCAGCATAATGGGTTTAATCCCTCTGTTTGCAACACAATGTAACAATCCTCCCCCCTCCCCAAGGAGCTCATTACTGGAAACCTTATTCACCACGTAGGAACACAACACAATAAATTGTGTTATTTGGCTACGGACTTCTATAAGGTGGAGGTCCTGCCCCAGTCGGGCAGCTCTAAAATCGAAGGGAAAACCCGTTATGCCCTACCTCTCTCAAAAAAAAAAAAAAAAAATATATATATATATATATATATATAGCTATACAGTAAATTAAAATATATATACCTAGTTGTGCTTGAGTTATTGCGATGGACTCGCCATCTGTCACGTCAGTGTGGGTACTACCTACACACTTCTGCCTACCCCTGCGGAGGCACTTGTAGGAAGGTGTGAAAAGATTTTTTTATATGTTATTTAGTTTACATATGTACGGTTTACATGCCTTCGTGTATCCCACAAGTCTAGAACGTCAAGAGTACTCGAAACCGACGTATGTATAAAGATGTATGAAGAGACTGATGAATGTGGATGAAGCGAAAGAGGTATGTAAGTCTAGAGAGAACTGGCGCTCTATACTCTCTGCCTAACCCGTTAGGGACTTGGCGTGATGATATGTGTGTGTGTGTGTATCCTACTTGTTGCATGTCGCTACGACAGACATTAGTTCCTAGAGTCTGGGGCTATTATTATTTATTACTAGCTATGCCCGCGACTTCGTCCGCGTGGGATTTAACATAAAAAGTAGCCTAAGTTACTCCTATTTTATATTAGCTATCTGCCAGTGAAAGTCTAGTCAAATCGGCAAAGTAGTTTCAGAGATTAGCCAGAACAAACAGACAGACAGACAAAAATTGAAAAAAAATATATTTTGGTGTATTTATCGTAAGTATATAAGTATTCATATGCATGTAGTAAAAAGCGGCTATTTCAATGTTACAAACAGACACCCCAATTGTATTTATTTGTATAGAGGTATAGATTATTACTCACTGTGTATCCAGAGATATTCCATGAGATACACAATAGCACCCACAAACACAACACACACTATGATCAGTACCAGTTCCATCGCCACCCGCCACTCACTCACCCCGCTATAACGACAATACTATTGAAATATAATCGCTTTTAAATCTCGACCGCCATGATAACAAGCTATATCCTAAATAGGTCTTGAACGATTATCGACCCTAAGTGTAGTCATATAAAGATTAAAATTATATTAAGATAAAGACTTATCGAGTGTCCGTTTGTTGTTTGTTGATAAAGGTATCGGCGTGACACCATAGACTACGGAACTACTGGTGCATTCAATATAACCTAAATGATAATTAATAATAATAATAGCCGTGGTGGCCGAGTGGTTCGATTAGTTGCCTGCGACAAAAACATCGCAAGTTCGAATCCCGACTGTATAGTCGTGCTTTTAAGTAACGGTGACGGACTCGCCATCTGGCAAGTGGCACCTAAAATATATTTCTGGTGGAAAGTAGGTGCGTGGGTACTTATACACCTCTGCCTACCCCTTCGCTTATGGAAAAGCATGAGGATATATAATAATAATAAGTAATGGAAAGTATTAATAATGTCGATGTCTTTCTTGCGTGGTGTTAAGCTTGAGATCTTTGCGTTGAAGGCGAGTATTCGAGCCCCTCGGCCACTACAGCTTTTATATCTTACTAATATTATAACCTTATCTTAGTTTTCACGTGAAAGTGTAACAAACAAACTTACATTCACATTTATAATATTAATTAATTAATAAGGATGAATAACTGTATTTTAAGAAAAGCAACTCACTGTCGGACCACCGCCTCTTGAGTACCACCAGCAAAGTCACCATCAGATACAAACAGTAGCTGAGGATAGGTACCACCAGTATGAAGATCAGTTGCACCAACTCGTCAGGCATCGTCACGTCGCCACCTGTTCCACCTCTGTTCGCAGATTCGCTCGCAATGATATTATCTGGGCTTTATTAGTGTGTGCTCGGAGCACGTATAAACATACGTTAGGGTGATAAGGCTCAGGTTGTTTTTAAACAGATAAAAGAGGCAATGATTGTTGGAAATAACAGGCTTCGTGCTGAAACACATACTGGCAAGTACGATATAAACAAACATGTTACGTTGGTTTGGACATTTAGATAGGATGAGTGGAGAATTGACGAAACAGATGTACAACGCGAAAGTGTGCGCATGAAGAGTTTCTCTGCGAAAGTCCCTGTTCCAACCTACTTAGTTACCAGTTAATTACTACCTAGATTAAACCGATCGGACACTTAAGGATGGGAACGTCACGATCGACGAGAAGAGATGTACGTATGAAGAGACTGATGATGCCGTTCAAGAGAAAGAGGTATGCGCATCCTTTCGGCCAAAAAGCTTTTTGCTAAATGTAAGTATGTCAAAGTATAGATTAATACAAATATTTATTTTTGTGTTAATGGTGTACTTCCTGCCTACCTCGTAAGTGATTCTTCGTATACATCTCAGAAAAGAGAACAGTTGTCTTCTAGAAGTTGTCAAGTGTTTAATGAGGGCAATACAATAAATAAATAATAGCTCCAAAGATTAGAGAAGAAAGACAACATTCTTAAAGGGAGAAATATTCACTCCGAAACGGATTTATTTATACATACATACATACATATAACCACGCTTCTTTCCCGTAGGGGTAGGCAGAGACCACTTCTTTCCACTTGTTACGATCCTTACATACTTCTTTCGCTTCGTCTACTGTAATTATTCTCTTCATACATGCTCTTCGGTTTAGGGTACTCTTGACCTGACCTTTTTCAAGACATCCCTAATTTGGTCTAGAAACGTCCGTCTAGGTCTACCCCTTCCAACACTTTCATTTACACTCGCCTTATACACTTCTTCGTCAATCGTTATTCATTCAATTTATTTATAGGGTCGAAAATTCGTCAACTTGGGATATTTTTTTAAATTTTAATTTGCTTCCTTACATTTTGCCTATTGACCAATTACTGTCCTCTATTTCTTTAAACTATATTACTTTTCTTTTTCATTAGTATTTTTTGTAATATAAATTATCTTATATGCTTCCCAATACCTCAGAGAGTATATGTACAAAGTACCATGATAGTCAGTTCAGTTGTTTTTACGTGAAACCAAAACAAACCAACAAACTTACATTTACATTTATAATACATACTAGCTGTGCCCGCGACTTCGTCGGCGTGGACGGCTTTTTATCTTTCGTAAAAATGATTTTTTTTTCATTAAAATGTATCCTATGTTACTTCTAATACTTCCAAAGATATGTGTACAAAGTTTCATGATGATCGGTTAAGTAGTTTTACGTGAAAGCGTAACAAACAAACTTATATTCATTTTAAACTCATACATTTATAATATTAGTAAGGATAATAAGGATTTCATAAGCTTTAGGTTATATGAGCCGTACATTTAAGATTCATTAAAGATACTTAATTATAATAATATAGTATTATTAATAACCTTGTAGTATATTGGTGAATGTAATCTTTGAGAGAAACCGGCTTGTTTAAATATTTGCCTCATTATTTAACACTGTTACGACGAGATACCAGGCTGTTGACAAAATTTCTGCAAACTTAGATTACGGTATCTGGTCTGAGACTAGCTTCGTCACGATAGCATAGATATGAATATTATAATTACTAAGCAAACCAAAGATAAGCTCACACCTCCACCTCCCGCAGTGCTTGAAGCCCCCTGCAGGCGGGTGTCAGCCATGTCTCTAATTCAGGTTCATGATAGACCCTTATTGTATTGTCTTGCATCAGCCAACGACTGCTATCACATTGCCACAGACAAATAAAATACCTTCATACCTTCCCACAAGGGTCCCCAATGGGGTAGGCAGATGTATATAGTACCTACACAGCCACTTCTCGAAGGAGATAAATTTTTGTTGTCGTGAGGTCAGATGACAGTAAATTTTGAACTTCTCGTTCTTCTTTTCCTTCATCTTAAACCTCTGGTGTGATCGATCACTGTACTTAAATTCAGAACTTTAAAACTTATTGGTACAATCGAGTTTCCAATTTTAATATTTGCATTATAGGAGACTACTCGAACCATCGGCTCTAGGTCCAGCTGATGGGGGTATTAATGATCTGAACTTTGACTAGGGTGTAAGATTTATCAAGCCCGTCACTCAAAATCAATCAAAATTAAAATCTTTTTATTTCACATAGGCCTAGGTGGGCACTTATAAAACGTCGAAAAAGAAGCACGGTTCGGGTTGGTCGCTTCCATGGAGAAGAACCGGCAAGAAACTCCATGGTTACTCTTTTCAAATCATTAGGCATATACAATAACAATATTTTTACGTTACAGCAATAGTACCCAAGTATGGGGGAACAACGTAGGCCCGACAATAGGTCGTTGCTTACTATACAAAGCATACATAAAACAAGATAATTATAACAATGTTAGCAAGATCTAAGAATCTACAAAGCCTACAATGTTCTCACATTCACAAATTAGACAAATTAAACAAGTGACACAAATATTGTCATCAGTACTGTAACTAATTCTGGTCAAGATATGGAATAAATTTAAATAAAAAAAAAGTAAAATTATTATTGTAAAAAAAAACCCGAAATGAGAAAATGATGGTAGGTCACTTGATTGGTAGGTCAAATCGCTTATGCTAAGTGGTAAGTAAGGCGCTGTCATTAAATGATAAAAAATGTAAAATTTTATGATTTCCTTAAAAGTAGGAAAGGTAGGTAACTGGATACATATTCGAACTTCCTGTACAGATAAATAAATGACATTAATTCCTCCTTTCTGTGGAAAATAGAATAGCGCACATCAATTCTGTATTTATAATACAAAAATAAATTCTACCTATGTCCTTTATAGACTTTGAAACCAACCGATTTGTCCCAAACTGGTTTCATTTTAGAGAAAATATGGTATACTAGCTGTGCCCGCGACTTCGTCGGCGTGGACGGTTTTTTTATCTTTCGTAAAAATCTATATTTTTTTTAATAAAAAGTATCCTATGTAACTTCTAATACCTCCAAGAATATGTGTATTATAATTGTATAAGACTATGTGTAGCGTAACAAACAAACTTACATTCACATTTATAATATTAGTAAGATGTGAAAATGGTTTTAGATCACTAAAGCAATAGGTAAAATGTCCTTTAATTTTGGCGTAGTACTATCTCGGCCTTACGCTCGACTGCCACCGTAAAAAAACATCGAATAGAATCTTACCTTACTCAACGAAAAGAAATGAAATTTAAAATTTTAAACTTCGAATCAAGCTGTGTTCGATTATTCAGGACGTATTCTAGAAGCCTCAATTAGTACGTCTCGATCCGTGACCAAACACGGGTGGTTTCAATAATCCTGGGACTAACGAGATTACCGTCGACCCCGTTGCGTAACTAATAAGATTGTATGGGATCAGATACCGTTACATTGTTAATTGGTTTTATGTACAAATTATTGTAGATGAGAGGCCGCTAGTGCCACGGTCGCACTTACATCGCAGTACACATTTTTAGAAGCTGGTCAAATTTATCATCTGTCTGTCTTTCTAACTTACTGTGTAAATAAGTCGATTGATGATTTTGAAATGTATACATTGTATGAATACATTGTAATTAATGTAAAAAGCCGTAGTGGCCCCGATTTCAATCAAATTTGCACACCGTATGCAGTTTGATCTAACTTAAAAGAAAGGATAGCTTACATTATATTTGGACCCGATAGGTGGCGCTGCGATCGTGTTTCAGGAAATTTTACTTTTTCACCCGGGCGAAGCTGGGCGGGACAGCTAGTTATTCACACTTAGGTGAAGGAACACATCTTGAGGAAACCTTCATACGTCTGCGAAGCAATTCAAAGGCTTATGTATAGTCCTGCTTGAGTAACGGCGATGGACTCGCTATCTGTAACGTTGGCACCTAAACTATATCTTGGGCAAAAAAACGGTGTGAGACCTCAAACCTATGCCTGAAGATATATATATATTTTTTATACCGATAGGGTGGCAAACAAGAACGTCATGTCTGCTTGATATTGTATTAACAACACCAGGGGCATCGCCCACGCTGCAGACTGTGCAGGAATCTTTTCCCACCCTTGTGGAATACCCCTTATTTAATAAAGTATCAACTTACATCTGCCTATTGGCCACATAGCACTTCCTCAGCAGACACAGCAGTATACACCCGCACAGTACCAACGGCACTATGATGAATTTCAATGTAAAAGATCTCAGCGCAACCTCGCGGTCCTCTTCATCCATCGCTGTATTTAGCACATTACTGGCTGTGACCACGCCGTCTACTGCCCCCCATACAACCATTACAGTACAGTTAAGCTGTTGTTATTTGGTCAGTTCCATCATATCGTTATCTTGAACTGTTATGTATCTGTTATCACTCATTTTGCTATACTCGGATTTGAACGCCGCTTCGCCGCGCGAATTATATTTGCATACACACATATAGTCACGCTGAGAGTCCCTTACGGGGTAGGCAGAGAGTATAGAGCGCCAGTTCTCTCTAGACTTACATACCTCTTTCGCTTCATCCACATTCATAATTACATAACATCGAATACTAAGGCATAAGAATTCGTGCTCGTACCATAAATATCTGAGCCCAACGTTAATCGAACCCGCGACAACAAACTTCGCAGGCAGAAGCTCTGACCAATAGACCAGGCGACCATATCTTCAATTGTTTTCCAACTCTTCAGACACTCCAAACACTTTCATTCATCCGCTCATGACATCCTTTCATGCAAGGTACTGGCTCGTGTCTGAAATACATATCAACGCTCATGACAACAGACATACATATCGTAAATATTATATTATATACTATATATACGATTGTATTATGTGAAAATATCTGTACCTACTGGCGATAACAGCTGTAAGCAAATACAGATTTATCACCTCTGATACATTATACGTGTATTAGCCAAATGGAGATCGGTTTGTTATCACAATGCTTGAAAGCTTTTGACGGAATAGTTCAGTTTTAGTTATTAACAGGAATTAATTAGATATAGTGTAGAAAGAGTTTCTGTGTGTGTGTTCAAGTTGGGAGTGCCCGCCCCCGGATTTATGCTATGCCATTAGGGCTGGCACTTTGGTAAATTTCAAATTGTCATGCGGACTGTGTTCTATCTTCACACAGGGGTATATATGTAGTACCTGAACCCAAACCAAAACCTGAAACCGGGCTTGCGTCATTTATTTTCTTATGAAAAATATAAGAGTTCTAAGTAGCTACTTCCTTCGAGATTAAGCCTGCATACGTTTGAGAAAGAAAGAAGACATTCAAAACTGTAAGTGTAGTCGTGCTAGAGAAACGGCGATGGATCTGCCATCTGTCACGTTTTTTTTACCCCTTGGGTGGCAAACAAGCATGCGGCCCGCCTGATGGTAAGCGGTTACCGTCACATATAGACACTTGCAACACCAGGGGTATCACTCGCACATTGGGACATAAAATATATCTACGCCTACCCCTTCGAGGACCCTTGTGGGAAGGAATGAGGATATATAACTGCTCAAATGGACATTGACTGAGCGATGGAAATAAATCAACAATTTATTAAACTTCCACCCACTCTTACTTTGTGAAAACATGAGAGAAGATTCTGACTAGATCTTGGTCTAAGCCGCGGCGCCAGAGTAATGGGGACATGTGAGGACTTAAATAACGATATTGATAAACTCTCTCGAGGTGTATGTACACTGCTGATAAGAGGCAGCGTGACTGCGGTCATATGATACCTAACAGAGCTATCTTTGGGTCTAGATTTGCAAATGTGTGATCAATGCCGACAATACCCAGATACTTTATCGAACACGACGTTAATAGACGCGTGGGAAATTTTAGAATTACCTGGCTAATGTAAGTTCATTTTCAAGTGTCAAGAGTTCCTTAGACGGAGCCGAACAGTATGTCATTGTATTTATGGAGTGTTAGAGGGCGTATGAATATTGTATGAATGGCATAACGATTGCAGATTGATGACATGTAGATTGAAGTGACAAAAGATTGACGAAACAGATATACAATGTGAAAGTGTATGGAAGAAGAGGCCGAGAAAGACCACGCTCCAACAACCTAGATCCAACAGACCGACTCTCAAGGATGGCAACGTAAAGAGTACCTACTCGAGCATGCTTAAAGAGACTAGAGAGAACTGGCATTCTCCTCTATCTGCCTACCGAGCGTGGGACTCGGTGAGATTAAAGATCTTTCCTACAGTTTCTAAGGAAGTATATTATATTTATTTATCTTGTAAATTAGCCCGACGACGTGGTCATTTAAGGTAATTTGGAAAATAATTGTGTCAACGAATATTATAACTATAGTAAAAAATAAAGAGAGTAATGATACATACATACATATATATCATCACGCCAAGTCCCTAACGGGGTAGGCAGAGAGTATAGAGCGCCGGTTATAGAGTAATGATTAAGGATTATAAATTAATAATATATATATAATACTAGCTGACCCGCCAAGCTTCACCCGAGTGAAAAAGTTAGACTTCCTGAAACACGATCGGACTTTTAAGTTGGATCAAACTGCACACGGTGTGCAAAATTGATTGAAATCGATTAAGTAGTTTAGGAGCCCATCGCGGACAAACAACGTGACACGTAATTTATACATATTATATCACCATCATACATTTAAAAGCTGGGCTCTTGTTGGCGTCTCTGATGCAGTAAATATATTTCAAAATACAATATATTTTCTACGAAAAGGTAACTAAATATATGCATTTATTCATGCACATCATATTCACTTTGTCCAGGATTACGTCAAAGCCCAGCACACAGTTGCAGATATTCACAACAATTCGCTTGGAACGAATACATAGTTTTTCTGGACAATATCTCATGATCATTACAATGCTGTGGCCATAACAAATGTATTTACTTCATAATTCATAGTTACAATGTATTAACTTCACGCTGTGCGCTAAAAGTTATGAAAACACTGTACAGACGACGCAAATACATTATTTATTTTACCTTCTTCAGTAAATAATATCCTCACACCTTCCTACAAGGATCCTCAAAGAGGTACTCAGAGGTATGTAGGTAGTTCTCCCACACCCAATTTCCGCGAGATATATATTTTAGATAAGTGACAGATGGCGAGTCCATCGTCGTTATTCAAGCACGACTAATACATACGGCTTTGAATTGCTTCTCAGAGGTATGCAGGCACTAATCACTGTACTTAAGTTCAGAAAAACTGATTGGTCGGGATTCGAACTTGCGATATTTGTCCCAGGCAGCTACTCGAACCACTCGGCCAACACGGCTCTAAAAGTATTACTCTGCAGTCATAAACTTATGAATAATATCCCTCGCACGGAGCCTCTTAATGGTAACTCAATAATTCGCGTCACATAGCCAGGGCCCTTACTATCAATTCCTATTGCTATTATTATTCAATAAAGCGAAAGGGACAGACTTAAGGCGTCATATAGGTACATCTCGTTCTTGTATTACGATTGAAATAACACGTCATGGTAAGACCCTAGCTTGCCAATTGTCCGCGGCCTTAGAGTTGAGGATTTCGCTTTGCGTAACAGTAAACACTGCACTTGCGAAACAAGTTGCAACACGTGGAAGGGAGCGGCCATATACTGGTGCATGATTGGGTTGGTTGCGTGGTTTGTGGGAATGGGAAGTTGGATCTTATCGTTATATTTGTGAGTGAAAACATCCCTGCAGGGTCGGCAACGCGCGAGTGATACCCCTGGTGTTGCAAGCGTCCATAGGCGGCGGTAACCGTGCACCATCGGGCGGACCGCATGCTTGTTTGGGGTATAAAAAAAAATATTTTAACCAATTCCCACAATATCTTTATACATTATAGCCTATGTGTTACTATCATATCTATATACAATTATGGACACCTAGTTTGGATTTTTTTTTATTATAATTTATAATATATAATAGAAGCCGTGGTGGCCGAGTGGTTCGAGCAGTTGCCTGCGACGCAAAGGTCGCAAGATCGACTTCCGACTGAACCAATGAGTTTTTCTGAACTTAAGTACAGTGATTAGTCACACCACGAGGTTTACGGTGAAGGAAAACATCGAGAGGAAACCTGCATACGTCTGAGAAGCAATTCAAAGGCGTATGTATAGTCGTGCTTGAGTAACGGCGATGGACTCGCCATCTGTCACGTTTGCCTACCTTCGGAGACCCTTGTGGGAAGGCGTGAGGATATATTATATAGGATTATTATTCTATTATTATAAATTATAATGTGTATATTATTGTAGTTTCATTAAAATAGATTCAGCTGTTTTTGCGTTTATAATGTGCAAACATACTCACAAACTAAGAAAGCTTGTGAGTATGTATAATGTTTCACTAAATGTAACGTCACGACAGAACGGCTGAACGGAATTGTATGAAATTCGACACAGAGATAGATTATAAGCTGAATTAACACATTTACATTTAATTACAGAAAAAACCAATGATTTAAAATTGATTATATACAACACGACGACATGATTTGAACAAAGATGTTTTTTTCCTTGTCATCAGAATGATAAATGACAATGATGTGCCATAAATTGGATGATTATGATAATTATATTAATGTCATTACAATGTACGTGGTATATGTGACACCCTTAATGTAAGTCACGAACACCTTTTGACATGTCAAACGTAATTCATCTGAGACGCCAACTAAATACTAAGAGTAGGTACGTTACGTCTATAGACTAAAGGCGTTTTTTTTAGCATTATGTGTCTATACTATAATTTGTGGTCATGTTTTTAACACGGATGTGGTGACAACATCGACCGACAAGTTCGAGATGACTGGCGCGCACTTAGACTTCCGGTGGTTATAAAAAATACGTCGGATTCGCTCACTAACGAACGCACTCCTAAATCTATTAAAATTAAACTACGGATTTTGTACATTTTCACCTGGCTGGAGGCCTAGGTCTCGCCATTGACCGGTTACGTAGCAGAAGTTCCCGGAACTCACGCTACGAGAGACAATACAAAAAAAATTACATTTTCATTATGGGTTGCTCGTAACAATGTATACTACTTTTGAAATTTGATTTGCGAATAATCACATCAATCAACGCTGAGAACATTTTTAACAATTGTAACAAGAACTAATATAACTATATAAAGAAAGAATATTAGAGAAGAATGAAAACAGGAAAATTATTTTGTTTGTTTATTAAAGCCTTTTTAGGTAAAGCGGTAAATAGAAAACGCTTTCCAAGAAAATACCAAGATCATCCTGAGGTCTTGGGGTCTCGTTACCTTGTGGAAAAATGCCAGTACAGTATGGACAAACGGACGGACGACCAGGACCAAATTTTATTTAAAGCCACTTATAACATACATACATATCACGCCAAGTCCCTAACGGGGTAGGCAGAGAGTATAGAGCGCCAGTTCTCTCTAGACTTACATACCTCTTTCGCTTCGTCCACATTATAAATACATGAATAGTCACGCAAAAGCTTAAGGATAGCTCGACTTGACACTCGTTATGTTTCACAAAGAGGATCGAAAAACTGACGGGAACGAGGTGTGAAGACTGCATAGATAGCTGTATGTGAACGGTGAGCATGTATGTAAATATTGACGAATATGAGTGACGTAGTCTGTATGTCGAGAGAGAACTGGGGCTCTACTCTACGCTTACCCCGATGTTTTGTGCGCTTCCAATACATTTATTATATTGTTATACCTACTAAGATAACATTAAATAGATGGCTGACCGTTTGATTTATTTTCAATTAAGCGAAGACTGAGTAACAAAAATATGTTAACTAAACAATAGCAGTAGACATATGTGGCAACCGGTGTTAGATTATAATACATAACTTGTCAGACTGTGTGCTAATGTCGACCGGCTTTGATGATTTAGCATAATACGCCAGAGGTGTATTGGGTGCCAACGTGACGGATGGCGGGTCCATCGCCGTTGCTCTGGCACGACCATACGCCTTTGAATTTCTTCTCAGACGTACTCGGGTTTCCTCTCGATGTTTTCCTTCACCGTTGGGCTCGTGGTGTGACTAATCTAGTAAGTACAACTTTGTAAAACCTCGCACTATTAGCAAGTGGTGTTTGCCTGTAAAAGGTTTAGCACATTAGCATAAGACCCTTAGACTAATATTATTTAACATAAGCTTTGTGTATAAACTGTTGGCAAACCTTAAATAAATAAATAAATAAATAAAATAAATAATGACCGGTAATTGATGGAGACGAGAGCTGCGCGTCACGCGGCACCAATGGATGTCAGCACAGCCTCATTTGGAATATTTACGCATGACACATACATAGCATCACGCCGAGTCCCTCACAGAGAGCCTCTTTACCTCTTTCGCTGCGTCCACATTCATCAGTCTCTTCATACATGCTCGTCGGTTTCGAGAACTCTTAACGTTCCCGTCCTTGAGAGTCCGATCGATTTGATCCAGGTAGTTGGAACGTGGCCTTCCTCTGCCTCTTCTTGCACACACTTTTGCTTTGTATATCTGTTTCGTCAATCTTTCTCACTCATGACCGGATGATCTCTTAGAAAATAGACCAGTGTATTTAATGCCTTTTTATCTAGGAGTTTGTGAGCGCTGCGTAAATACGTTTATTGTATGTAGTTTGGACATATCCATATATGGGTCAGAGTTCCCTCTTGGAACCTTAATTATCTGAGGGAAGACAACACTACAAGGGCAAAACAGTAGGCTATTTAAATATTATTTAAATGTAATGTAGCGTAACGTGGAGGTAGGGCCCCGGTCAATTGTGGTCGCTAGGCCCAATGTCGATGTCGAGCAGTAGGTATCCATACCAAATTTAAACTCAAATCACTATATATAGTCCCTCGCGGGGTAGGCAGACACAGTGGACCACAGACCGATGGCGAGTCCTTCACTGTTTAGTATATATCCAACTATAATATCATAAATGAGTTTGTTTGTTCCTCTTGCACGTAAAAATTGCTTAACGGAAATGGATGAAATTTTGCACAGAAATAGATTAACTAGATTAGCACAAGGAAATGTTTTCTTGCAAAAGAAAATTATAATTGCACGGATTTACGCGGATACAACCACGGGAACACCAACCGCAGATAGTAGGTACCTACTTAAACACACACACACACACACACACACACATAACAAACATAAAAGTGCTCATCACACAAGTGTCACCGGCGGAGATCGAACCAGCGACCTTCAAAGATGGCAAGGCCACTACTGTTGTGCCAAAAGGTCAGTGAAATTTGTTCATCAAAATCTTGATTATGTCAACAAGGACATATTAATGGCCAGTCACCTGCCCACTGACAGTAACAATGCCATCCACAAATAGCACACACGTGCGCCTACAAGGCTATAGCTATAGGGACAATACACAATACCGTGGTGGCCGAGTGCTTATAATACCGGCTTACAGCGCAAACATTGCAACTTCCACCGCCGGCGGTCTGTACCAATTAGTTTGTTTCGACCTTAAGTACAGTTTTTCTCATCCGAGTTTTACGGTTAAGGAAAACATCAAAAGGAAATAAAGTTTAATTCAAAGATGTACGTTTTGTGCTTGATAGAGCGAGTTAAAGGGTTATCTGTCACGATGGTACCTAAAGAGAGTGTCGTTACACCTCCCCTTTGCCCCCTCTGGGTAGTCATACATAATTTGTGGATGACAAGGATGATTTATCAGTCACTTGCACCTATAATTCAGAGTGCCTGGTCAGTTGGCTTCGTGCAACGTGTCTACACTTTTGTAAATAATTAAAGGCATCTTATGTTGGTTTAAATATATAGAAAATAGAAATAATGTGTGAAAAGAAATTGACGGTGCAATTTCGAATCGTGTATATAAAATGCGAATAGCATAAGTGCAGTTAAAATGCAATCTCAGATCGCATCCGCAATGGAGATTCGCAAAGCAACTGGCTTGAATGAGGGTGTGATTCTAAGATGAATAAAGGCATGTTACGTTGGTTTGGACATATAGAAAAGGATGATTGAAGAAAGATTGAAGAAACAGATATACAAAGCAAAAGTGTGCGCAAGAAGAGGCAGAGGAAGGCCACGTTCCAACTACCTGGATCAAATCGATCGGACGCTCAAGGACGGGAACGTTAAGAGTACTCGAAACCGACGAGTCGGGGTGATGATATGTATGTTTAAATATAAAAGCTGTATAGTCCATAAGTTATTTATTTATTAATTCGTATAAAAACGTATTAGCGATACCTATTAATTTCAACAAAACTATGAGAATATATTAATTAATTAACGAATAAATTGCGAAACTATAAATAACACGACCATTAACCATGATATATTGCATCTACTCGAATACCTGGGGTCCAGTATAACTGGTTATGGTGATGGAGAGGTGACCTCTCATTACATCGGAGGGTGTTGCCACCGGAGGCTGTGGCCCTCACCGAGAGGTGCTCTCAATTGATCGTCCGGACCTCCACCTTATAGAATATCGATGACTACTCAACCGAAGTAGAAGAGATGAATGTATGAAGAGACTGATGAATGTGGACGAAGCGAAAGAGGTATGTAAGTCTTGAGAGAACTGGCGCTATATACTATCTGCCTACCCGTTAGGGACTCGGCGTGATGATATACATATGCTTAGCCGATGGCGAGACCAAAGGCCTCCAGTCCAGGCAAACATGGCTGGGTTTGTCGCATAGGTTTCAGCTTGTGTTCCCGCTCAGAGTACAGTGACACGTAATGTATACAAACATGGCTGGGTTTGTCGCATAGGTTTCAGCTTGTGTTCCCGCTCAGAGTACAGTGACACGTAATGTATGCAAACATGGCTGGGTTTGTCGCATAGGTTTCAGCTTGTGTTCCCGCTCAGAGTACAGTGACACGTAATGTATGCAAACATGGCTGGGTTTGTCGCATAGGTTTCAGCTTTTGTTCCCGCTCAGAGTACAGTGACACGTAATGTATGCAAACATGGCTGGGTTTGTCGCATAGGTTTCAGCTTGTGTTCCCGCTCAGAGTACAGTGACACGTAATGTATGCAAACATGGCGGGGTTTGTCGCATAGGTTTCAGCTTGTGTTCCCGCTCAGAGTACAGTGACACGTAATGTATGCAAACAT
>JACCPG010000083.1:7259-24800 GCA_016069955.1 Drepana arcuata
CAGTCTTATTTGAAAATCGCCTTTAGATTCGCCGTCTATCACACCTCTGCCACCCCTTTGGAGACCCTAGTTTACTATTAAATATACATACTTATCATCACGCCGAGTTAGGTAGAGGGAGTAGAGTACCAGCTCTCTCTAGACTTACATACCTCTTTCGCTTCGTCCACATTCATCAGTCTCTTCATATATGCTCGCCAGTTTCGAGTACTCTTGAAGTTCCTGTCCTTGAGTTTCCGATCGATTTGATCTAGATAGTTGGAACGTGGTCTTCTTCTGCCTCTTCTTGCACACACCTTCGCTTTGTATACCTGTTTCGTCAATGTTTCTTCATTCATCTTTTATATGTTTCCAAACCAACGAAACATGCCTTACTTTGCCTGCCTCAGTCATCCAGTTGTTTTGGGAAACTTAATTTCCCTTAACTTAATTGCGGATTCAATCGGAAATCTTTACGCCGCACAATTTTCGAAGAGAACGCATCTCAATTGGATTTATGCTACTTTCATGCTTTCTCTGACATACCCAGCTTATTAGAATCCTAAATAATCTGTTGACAGATCAGCTGGAGTTACCGGCGAGATCCTGGTGAACGGTCAGCCGCGGGACAAGATAACGTTCCAAAGGTCATCGTGTTACATAACTCAGGAAGATCTGCTGCAGCCGTTGTTGACAGTCCGAGAGGCTATGGACGTTGCGGCCAAGTTAAAGGTGCCGAAAGGGTCCAAAGCGCCCTCGGAGGTAATTCTTCAGGAACTTGGTCTTTTGGAGCATCAGCATACCAAAACAGACAAACTGTCTGGTGGACAGAAGAAGCGGTAAGATATATTTATGTATGTTTCTCTGTTATTTGTATGTTGTTACAATATTCTATAGTGAAATTTCGAATTTGAGATCGTGAAATATTTTAGGTCAAATGAAAATAGACATTTTCGAAGCTTCGAATTGTCAGATTTATGACTGGTCAAACTGTGCCTGCGTCGAAATAAAAAAAATATATTGTTCAGTTTCTAAAATAAAAGCATAAGTTACCTTGTTACATAAGCCAGTCAAAGTATAACGTCGAAATATACTTGAATATACGTATAAAAAAGCGTATTGAAAAGCCGTGGTTCTCAGTGGTTCGAGCAGTCGTCGCAACACAAAGATTGCATGTTCGAATCCCGATTATACCAATGAGTTTTTCTGAACTTAAGTGTAGTGATTAGTCACATCCCAAGCTTTACGGTGAAGGAAACCTGCATACGTTTGAGAAGTAATTCAAAGGCGTATGTATAGTCGTGCTTGAGTAACGGCGACGGACTCGCTATCTGTCACGTTGGCACCTTAAATATATCTACTACTACCTAGGGCCTTAACCTTTACACCTCTGCATACTAGTGAGGATATATTATATTATTTTAATATACGTGTATCTTTTACATTCACTACAGGCTATCAATCGCCTTGGAGCTAGTGAACAACCCGCCTATCTTCTTCCTGGACGAGCCGACCAGTGGTCTGGACACAGTAACTACAACACAGTGCATCAAGTTGCTGCACCAGCTGGCGAGACAGGGGAGGACTGTCATCTGCACGATACACCAACCACCTGCCTCGCTGCTCGAGATGTTTGATCAGGTTAGAATTTGTATCATACAACCGCACATTAAATGTGAAATGAACTCTGTCTGCATAAAAGCCGTAAAGGTCGAGTTCGAGTAGTAGTTGCCTGCAAGGTAAAGAGCTCAAGTTTGAATCTCGACTGTACTTACGAGGTTTTCTCAACTAAGAAAGCGATAAGCCATATCACGCTTACCGGTGAAGAAAATCGTTTAAGATTTTTTTTTATTTAGACGGCACCGGCAATTGTTTGAGAAATATTATTAAAATAATATTAAATTAACGATTAACGAATAACGACAGAAAGCGTAAAATTTACGCTTTCTGTCGGTCTGTTAACGGTAATCTTCTTAACAAATTTACGGATTCTTACGCGGTTTTGACTAAAGGGCAGAATAATCTTTAGGTACTTTCAGTCAGAGGTTTAATCAATAACGCTACCTGTTTACCCGAAGTCGGGCGGATCGCTAGTCTAAAATAATCGTTTTATTAACATAACACGCTTGTAATTCAGGTCCACAACTTCTTTATACTTTTACAACTTTATAACTTAAACAGTAAAAAGTTACTTAAGGTAACAAAAAACTGCCCATTATTAAATTTCACCTTGTCCGTCAGCCCCTCCTTACTTATCTCATGAACACTGTAATTACAGGATGCATAATAAAGATAAATATTTATGATACGGACAAAAATATTAATTTTACCTGAGTTATAAAGTGTTTTTTATTGATTTATTATTCGTCAATTAAATAACTAATAAATAAATATTCTGGGACAATTTCACTCAAATTATGCAAAGCTTGTGTTATGCTAACTAGACAACGATATATTTACTTATATAGATAGATATATACATAAATAAATAGGACATCCGAGACTAAGGTATAAATACACGTGTTCATCACACAAATATCTGCCCTCAGCGGTAATCGAGCCCGCGACCCTAAGTTTCGCTTTAATTAATAAATATATATTGAAAGGAATTAGAAATTATATCTACGGTAGGATATCGTAGGTAGGTATAAGGCAGACAACTTATTGAATTCTATGGGATAAGGTTTATATTTCTTAAAATATTTCCTCGAATTGTTCTTCAAACCATATTTTGGAGGACGTGACCTGATAGATAGCGTGAGACGTCACCATTATCGTAATGATAATAATTACAAGATGGCCTTGCGATCTGATCGATGATAATCTCTCTGTAATTGTATTTATGGGCCTGAAATTAGCTAAAAGCTTACCCAGATTTGGGGTCAAACTTTTGAAATATATTTTATCACAATACAATTTTGGGTACTTAACAATTCAATGACAGATACCTTCCAACGTGATTATGACGAATCATAAGTACAACTATAATTAAGGCTTTGATTTTCTGTAACTAAACTGCAAGTTACTTTTCGATGTCTTCGTTTTCCATTTTGTGATGAATCAATTCGAACATGCTTTCCTTGCATTACTACTTGTAGTAGTAAGTAGTTGCGTCACGTTAGACCGTTCTAACACAAATTGTTGTGTTTTTATATTCAGTTCTAGTAACTTCATGTAGCAATTATGATCTATATCGCCATTTGTTAGTAACATTAGCATGAACATTTGAATCATATAAGGAACTTCATTAGTAACCATGGCAATACCACAGAATCATGTTAACATCATTTTACATATAAATTTATATCTTTTACAGGTGTATGTAATTGCGGACGGGTATTGTATCTTCCAAGGCGACGCGACTGCTATGGTTCCGTATTTACAGAGTGTAGGCATGCCCTGTCCTAGACATCATAACCCAGCTGATTTCAGTAAGTACTTTTATATAAAACCTTATTACGTATGGCTTCATTTTGTATCCTAAGATAATATAATCTTATCTTATCTTACTAATATTATAAATGTGAAAGTTTGTAAGTTTGGATGTTTGCGGTTCTTTCACGGCAAAACGGCTGAACCGATTTGGCTGAAAGTTGAAATCGTGATGGCTTATACCTAGGAATAGGACATAGGCTACTTTTTATCCCGAAAATTCAAAGTTCCTACAGGAATAACATTTGCCTTATTATTAGTAGTAATGCAGATTTGCATCAAAATGATATCAATACTCCTTAGTGCTTTTGATTTAAATTAGATTTTATTTTGACACATGTTTGAAAACTCAATCCTGTCATTTCATAAATTCTAAATAATTCGATGTTTTAATGTTATAAAGGCGTAAGTTTGTATGTTGCTCTTTCACGGCATGGTGACTGAACCGATTCTAGCAGGAAATATTGTATCTACTTTTCGAACTCCACGCGGGCGAAGCCGCGGGCACAAGCTAGTATAATGTAAAAGTTAATAATAATTTAATTTAAAACCATGTTGATAACCTGCAAATTCAAAATAAGACTTACTTTTGTAGAAATATATGAGACCGTTCTAACTCAGAATAAGCAAAATGTTTGTTAACATACAGAATGAACAACAGGGTACTACAATTGTTGGGGAATTTATTATTTCTAGTTTGTTTGCTCAGAAACAGATCCTACTATTATTATAAATGCCAATGTATACCTTAGAAAATATATAAGTGAATTAGATAAATTTGGCACAGAGTTTATCAGCTGGCTTGATGTAAAAAAATCTGGATAAAACTACCAATGAAATCAATTTTTACGCTTTTGGAACCGCAGAGCACAGCTAGTGCGATATACTTATACCGGATAACTTCCCTTTCCAATTCCATGACAAACAAGAGATACCTCTTCATTGACACATTAGGTATAGAAATAGAAGACTGATAGAAGGCATAGGATCGAGATAGTAAAGGCAATGCATATCGTATATTCTAGTAAAGTGAACTGTGGTGGTCAAGTAGTTGCCTGCAAAACAGTTCGGATTTCTGACTGTACCAATGAGTTTTTTTGAAATTAAGTATTGTTATTAGTCACACCTTTACGATAAAGGAAAACATGGGCAGGAATCTTGCATTCGCTTGAGAAGAAAATCAAAGGCGTATGTACACGTAATTGAGCTTAAGCATAGGCGATGGAATCGCCATCGGTCACGTTGGCAACTGAAATATTTCGCTGGCGGAAAGTGGGTGTGGGTAGTACTATACACATCCGCCTACCCCTCCGGGGAACCTTGTGAGAAGGCGTGAAGATATATAGATATTCTAGTAAAACGTTACCGATAAATCTCGATAATGTCCATTGCGAAGCATATTGAAAGCCGTACATAACACGACATATATTTGAAAAACCACAATATGTTTAGCGAGTACCTATTTAATATGCACGCCGCACGTCAAATCGGGTTAACAAAATAAACTTTGAACAATGTGATTTATGCGATTTAAGTGATCGTACCCACAAGAAAATAACTTATGTAGGTACCACAATACAGCAATTATTGCAAATAATTGGCTAGCAAAAATGTAAGCCAGCCAGCCATGCCTCAAAATTGCTTACAATCTTCATGATCGGAGTTTTCTTGTTTTTGCTTTACTATTAATTATTTTACTCAAAATTAAAAGTTATGTTAAACATGCATATATACATACCTACATAATCATAATCATTGCCAAAGGTCTAGCAAGGGAGTAATTTTCGTTTCCAGCTAATTATAAAGTTTTGTCGTTCGATCATGAATATGTTAGTTGACTATTTTTGTCATTGCGAAAAAAACTAATGAACCATTGTATCTTTTTACAGTAATAGAATTAACAGAAAACCCAGAGAACATAAAACTGATGAGTCAAGAAATCTTAAATGGTAAAGTTTACAAATCGGCAAAATTCGAGTCTGCCCCGATTGCCCAACCAGAGGTGGTGAATAATATGGAGCTGAAGATTAGCTATCAAGACGATGATGCTGAGGAGACAGAAATAATCTTGTCGAATGAGAAATGTTCATATAAAGTACCGCAGTACAATGAGACGACTGCATCAGTGAGTTCGCTGTCAAGTCGTTCAGAAATGAATTCTTCCCTGAATTGGATGAAGGTGAACTCGACGGATTACGAATACGCCACATCATTTTGTGAACAGTTTTCAATTTTGCTACGAAGAATGTTGCTGCAGATTTCAAGAAACAGACAAGGTGTGTTTTAATAGCGGCCTCTTAGATAAAAAATATACTCATGTATGAATGAGAACTGAATTAATTTGTGAGTCTTTTTTTTTAAATATTGATACCCTGAGAAAAGTGAGGTATTTATATAATGCTTAAGTAAATGAGGTCAATAAACCTGATATTTTCAAACCCTGGAATAGTGACTGCAATTACTATTTTCATCAAGATGTATTTTTATTTGGTACATCATACAATAACACGCAACTACTATAATTGAAAAGTTCGAATTGGTTCGAAATGGCTTGTAAAGTATTTGGATTTTTTACTCTGAATAATCAGTTTTAAATACACAATTTACTCTATAGCAAAGAAATGACTTAATAAGTAATACTTATTATTATACGCAAAGAATTAGCGTCACGGTTGAAGTTCTCATATCATGATTATATCTATATTTTACCTTCATACCGTGGTGGCCGAGTGGTTCGAGCAGTTGCCTACGACGCAAAGGTCGCAAGTTCGAATCCCGACTGTACCAATGAGTTTTTCTGAACTTAAGTACAGTGATTAGTCACACCGCGAACTTTACGGTGAAGGAAAACATCGAGAGGAAACCTGCATACGTCTGAGAAGAAATTCAAAGGCGTATGTATAGTCGTGCTTGAGTAACGGCGATAGACTCGCCATCTGTCACGTTGGCACTTAATATACCTGTGGGTATTACCTATACACCTCTGCCTACCCCTTCGGGGACCCTTGTGGGAATGCGTGAGGATATATTATTATTACCTTCATACCTTTTAGGTACGAACATCTTCATTATTATTTCACTCAGCTCACCGCACGAATTCTTTCCCACACTAAATATATATTGGTTTCTCAAGAAACAGGCCTAGCCTAATTTTAACCACTGGCAACTCTTTTTGTTTTATTCTTGCTTTTCATTACTTCATTATAAGCTTGAATTATTATTACCTAAGCTTGTTCAGAAGTAAGAATATGTCGGTATTACCCCTAGGCTGCCAATTGATGTTTCAAATGAAAACAAAATATGTTAATGTCTTTTTCAGGACTTTGGATCCAGCTGATCCATCACATTCTATGCGGGGTGCTGATAGGCTTTTGTTTCTTCAATATGGCCAACGACGGCACGCAGATGTTCAACCATTTGAAAATGTGTGTTGGACTTGTGATATTTTTCGCTTATACACAAATCATGGTGCCAGTGTTAATATGTGAGTAAATGCCAATTTTCCATATTTAAAATCTACTAGACAGTTATTACTCTTTTTATTTTGTGGTCGCAATGGTTCAAGGCGCGGATTAAGTTAATTGGTTTTGAAGAAAAAAAATGCATAATAGCCAGTTCTTTGTTCGAATAAAAAATATGATTTATTTGTAATAATGAAGAGCCTTAAGAGAATAACTATTAAAATTAAAATATTCTGCTTTAGCTCTTTTAAAAAAGTTGACCTACCACAAGGGGACCCATAGACAATGCCGCCAAATGGCTCTGGTCTCAGGTATATCTAATACCTATATCCAGAAATACACTAAGAATGGTTGTAAAGGCAGAAGCGGGAACTTTTCGTTGTTTAAGCTGCTACGACAACTACTCCTTTCAGTATGAGGTCTGCGTGTCATTGCAAGCGACTATTGGCAACGGTAACCACTTTTTACTATACGTATTCCTGCAGGAGCCAACGACCTATCTCGTAGATGTTTTTTCTTAACCACTACGGTAGCAAACAAGCATGCGGTTCGTCTGATAGTAAAGTGGTTACCGCAGCCTATGGACGCTTGCAACAAGGAATTGGAAAAAGGAATGCAGGAACCTTTTCACTCTTCATAAAAAACTCCTTTGTTTGGCTGTAGGAAGCAGATCGGTTCATCATCATTATAATGTATTCATTGTTACGTTTGAAGACCAAGGCCAGTTAATAATACCTACAGGTCAATAACTTAATTATAGTAGTGGGTATTACTATCTCAATTAATATCATAAGGGGAAAAAATATAAGCAGAGCAAAAAGCAATCAACAAAGTCCGTTGGATTTATTGCTTTAATGGCGATGCCCAATGTGACTATTAAGAGTACGAAATATGGTCAAGCGCGAAATGGATTCAAGCACCGAAGTTACTACGTGTGTTTTTTTGTTATGTTTTAAAAATATTCACCCCTTCCCACAAGCTTCCCTGAAGGGGTAGGCAGATGTGTATAGGTAATACCCACACACCAACTTTCCGCCAGAGATATATTTTAGGTGCCAACGTGACAGATGGCGAGTCCATCGCCGTTACTCAGGAACGACTATGCAAACGCCTTTTAAAAATATTCACGGTGTTATTACTCTGCCCTTAAACCGTTGTGGGTTATAATATGTTATTCTCACCTTAATAACTGAGTAACATAACTTATACACCGGTAGCAGTCGAAATGAGTCTTTAAATTCCAAAGTAATTTAGAATTTACATAAATAATGACAGAGAGGGATTTTAAAGGCAAAAAAATTAAGTGATTTGGGTGTTTTGGTTTAATTGCAAAGCTTAAAATATCTGATTATTGTTAAATTTTACTAGCAGTTTTTTCGACACCCTATTCTGCAAACGGATAAAAAAAACTGTAACCTTGCCAAAGGTCATTGGAATGAGATTTATAATCCTGATTGAAGCATCTATGACGATACATCAGACTGATAATAAATGTTCCTGATCGTTAATTATAGATTAGCAAAAAGTTAATAAATCCGACTAATAACAAAAAAACTTTTTATGTAAAGTTTTTATGCAATTTACTGGGAAACAAGTATACCATTAGTAAAAATGCTTTTAATAAGTGGCTACTAGAGCGTGCTTGGCGTTTGAAATTGGTATGATGCTGACCTAATCTTAAGGGGGTAGCTGTACTAACGGCCTGAGAGGCGAAAGAGTCTCCGTTCTGACAGTGACCTCCCTTGTGCGGTCATTTAACCGGGGTGGTTTACAATGGGACAAAAGCCTGTATTATATCTACTGAGCGCTCAAGGATGCGTTCAAGCATTTTTGATACAAATTAATACGTACCTAAATATTATTACGCCCAGTCTCTCTCGGGGTGGACAGCGCCCTTATCTGCTTTACAAACCTACTTTGCTTCGTCTACATTAATCGGTCTCTTCATGCCCGCCGACTTTGGCGTTTAGTAGTCGATGAATTCCTGATAATGATATTCGCTTATACTATTTCAGATCCCCAAGAAGTGAAGTTAGTTAAGAAAGAGCATTTCAACTGCTGGTACAGTTTGACGCCGTATTACGCAGCTTTGACCGTGTCCAAGCTTCCCTTACAAGTGTTCCTGAATATAATATTCTGTACCATCGTCTACTTCATGGTCGGAGTACCGTTCAGGGTGGACAGGTTCATAGCTTTTTGCATTGTTGGGAACGTCGTTTCACTCGTCTCGGAGAGTATTGGACTAGCAATCGGCTCTATTTTTAATGTCAGGGTGAGTAGTTTTTACTGATACCATCTTAAAAGCAAAAACAAAGGGAAGGAACTGGATGAAATTTGGTACAGATTTATTTATTAGCTGGATTTACACATTATTCATGGAAATCTACCAACTAAATCAAATTTATTATATTAGTATATAACGCGGGTGAAACTGCGGGGCAGAGCTAGTATGTAATCTAAACAAGATTCTGTGTTGGTTACTTCAAATGATGCCGTGCTAGTTACTATACAGTTTTAAATGAGGGCGTATGGGTTCTGCTTCTGCCTTCAAAGTTGTTCTGCCACCAGGTATTAATTACATACCAATTGGCTGCGATCTTCTGTAAGGTACCTAGAAGTACTGCGCCGGCCAGGCATTTCCAATTTTGAAAGGAAGATCCGTTATACTTTACCTCGCGCCATTGTCTTCTTTAGCGCCACGACATGTACGCAACCAATGCGAGTTAAATGAATAAAATTTACCTTAATATGTATGTCAATTCTTTTCCAGAATGGCTGCGCCATCGGTCCCGCCGCAATAGCTCCCTTCCTCGGCCTCGGAATCTATGGTTTCGACTTCGCGCATCAAATCCCAATTTTCATGAAAATACTAATGAGAATGTCCTTCATTCGATGTGGTATCGTCGCTATGGTCTTAACGGTATTCGGCTTCGGACGAAAACCTCTAGCTTGCGACGATATCTACTGTCACTTTGCTAAGCCTGACGTTCTATTAAAATACCTTGACGTTGAAAACAACTCAGTTTGGCTAGAAATTCTCACGCTTGTTGGGCTCATGTTATTCTTTAGATCAATGTGCTTTATGGGACTCAGGTTTAGGTTCTCAACGTGATTCAAGCATTGTTAGCCTAAATAGTTGGACTCGAATAATTGTGATATATTTAATCATTGCAGTAGTATAGGTGGTCAGTACAAAGTAATTAGGATAGCGTGTGATAGGTAAAGTAATTTTTTTACTTTTATGAGTCGAACAAGTGGTTTGATGCACCCAAGACTGTATTATTATATGTGGCAAGTGTTATTGCTAAATTAGCGTTTATCAAAAATAAATAAAGCGTTAAATATAGGTAAAATAGGTAACATCACAGGTTCCAGTACTTATAATGTAATTTAATTTTTATTATTATTTCGAGCGAGTTGGAATAGTAGAATTGTTTTAAAATAATCCTTCAACTCAGTTTAGTGTTGCCAGCCAAAGATACTGTCAAATCATAATCGTCAAGGACTGACAACAATATTATTATATAATAATAAATAGACATTTTATTTGTTATACTTTTTTAATACATGTAACAAAAATAATATTCTTATTTATTTACCATCTTGCCTATTAGTTTTAAGCGTAATGATTTCTTATCAGATCTCCGATAAGAGGTTCTTAATAAAATCGTGCTGTATATTAAAAAAAATACATTTATTATATATATTATGCGTTTACTTGCTAGTTATTCGTCACACAGTCCTGTAATGATAATAACTACAATTCAGTCTGATTAAATGTCTTCAGTACATAGACAATATGTATCTCAATGTAGTTATGAATAATTTTGTTTATTACGCCTAAAGAAGAACTAGGAACTAGGTAGATATTAAAACCTTAACTCAATAATATGTAGTTAACTGTGTTAACCCAGTGAAATGGCGTAATTGCGATAAATATTAGCAGCCTTATATTATTATTAAGGGAGGGAGGGCACAACGGTTAATTCCCGTTCAAATTCGGAGCAGCCCGACTGGTACCATTACCTCCGCCTTACAGAAGATCGCAGCTAAATGGCATTACCCTCGGGTGTGTCGTGTTCCTGTGGTGAGTAAGGTCGCCAGGCTCCAAGAGGAAGCGGTGTGTCGGCAGCACAGGACCAGTGGTTCAATTCCGCCGTGGTGGTGACCAGGCGCGGCATGTCGGTGCGGTTGTTAGGTAGACCCGGTGAAACGGCTGTCCGCTGGCCGCCCGCATATAGTAGGGGTCCCGAACCCAGGGATCACCTAATCTCCGCCCTGGGAGGCTGACCCGCACATGTGTGTAAAGTCCTTGGTGTAGTGGTCGTGCCGGAGGAGGAGACCGGAGTGGACCCGGCCGCTGCATCAGGGGGGGATCAGGGGCCCTTCCGACTTCCGCTCCGGCAATCCGCACTACCTGTACATCACTGTGGCGGATTGAGACTGCGCTTTGTCCTCGTTGTTGCCGACACAACGAGTCCTCTTTTCCTTTTCAGCACCCTTAAAAATAAATAATGGCCAAATACAAAAATAGTAGATTTTTCTCAGCGGCCTCCCCATCCACATTAAAAATGGACTTTTGCAACATCAGGGGACTTCATTCTAACTTAAACGCAGTCCACCAACACCTTGAGACGACGCAGCCGACTCTGCTATTTCTGACGGAGACGCAGATATCCTGCCCCGATGATACATCGTACCTGAACTAACCCGGGTACAAGATGGAACACAATTTTGTGCGCCGCGCCGGGGTATGTATGTACTTCCGGGAGGATATTTGCTGTCGACGTCTCCACGGCCTTGAAGACAGAGACCTGTCAATTTTGTGGGTGCGCGTAGACTATGGTGGCAACACCCGAATCTACGCGTGCCTTTACAGGTCCCATAGCGGTGATACAGACACAGTTCGCCTATTTGAGCACCTGCAATCGACAACGGACAAAGTTCTTGAGCAGTACCCCTCCGCGGAGTTGGTGGTTTTAGGAGATTTTAACGCTCACCATGTTGAGTGGCTTGGTTCTCGGTCCACTGACTGCGCTGGGAGGGCTGCTTACGAGCTTGCCCTGGCTTATGGCTTCTCGCAACTGGTACAGGAACCAACCAGAATACCTGATATCGAGGGCCATACAAACTCCTTACTGGACCTTCTGCTGACCACGCGACCGGACAGCTATTCCATCTCGGTGGGTGCGTCACTTGGCACATCCGACCACTGTCTGGTCCGGACGCAAGTGCCGTGCGCAAAGGCCGAAGTGCCCCGACCTCCGGGGCGGCGGCGCATGTGGCACTACAAGGCAGCAGACTGGGATGGATTGCGTGAGTTTTACGCATCGTACCCGTGGAGGCAGATCTGCTTCGCATCAGAAGATCCAGACCCCTGTGCAGCAGCCGTCGCTGAGACGATACTGGCGGGAATGGAATGCTACATTCCAAACTCGCTAGTAGCTACAGGGGTAAAGAAACAGCCGTGGTTTAATAAGCCCTGCAAGGAAGCTAAATTATCCAAGCAAGCCTTGTATGAGGCGTGGACCACGGCTCGATCCAATCTGGACCCCAACATATCTGATGCAAAGCGGAAACTTAATGCTGCCTCGAGGCACTGTAAGCGAGCGATTGCCAGGGCGAAATTCGATTTCGTCAGCAGAATTGGTAAGAGACTCGCTAGCTACCCTTCTGGCAGCCGTGCTTTTTGGTCCCTTGCCAAGGCTGCTGAGGGAAACTTTTGCCAGTCGTCCCTACCACCACTCCGTAAGCCGGATGGTAACTTGGCCCACAGTGCCAAGAGAAAGCGGATCTATTGGGCTCTCTCTTTGCCTCGAACTCGACTATGGATGACGGAGGCGCCACACCGCCAACTATCTTGCGGTGTGAGAACTCTATGCCGGAGATAAGCATAACCCAACGGGAGGTCCGGCGGGAGATGCTGTCTCTGGACGTCCATAAGTCGAGCGGGCCAGACGGTATTCCGGCAGTGGTGCTTAAGCAGTGTGCTCCTGAATTGTGTCCTGTTTTGACGCGCCTATTCGCGCTTTCCTACTCCACCCAAAAGTCCCAACTTCGTGGAAGACCGCCCACGTGCACCCAGTGCCCAAAAAGGGCGATAGATCAGACCCATCAAATTACAGGCCGATCGCCATCACCTCCCTCCTCTCTAAAATTATGGAGCGAGTGATTAACACGCAACTCCTGCGATATCTAGAGGGTCACGGTTTGTTGAGTGACCAACAGTATGGCTTCCGCCACAGTCGCTCAACGGGTGACCTTCTAGTATATCTCACGCACCGTTGGTCACTCGCCATTGAGAGTCAAGGTGAGGCATTAGCTGTTAGCTTGGATGTGGCGAAAGCGTTCGATCGGGTCTGGCATCGCGGTCTTCTATCGAAGCTTCCATCCTACGGACTGCCAGAGGGATTATGCAAATGGGTCGCCAGCTTTCTGTCCAGCAGATGCATAAGAGCCGTCGTTGACGGTAGCTGCTCCGAAAGCATGGACATTAATGCTGGAGTCCCGCAAGGCTCTGTGTTGTCCCCGACTCTGTTTCTTCTGCATATTAATGACATGCTTTCTATTGAAGGCATTCATTGCTATGCAGACGACAGCACTGGGGACACTTACTACACGGGCCGTGCTAATCTCCCTCGTTCACTGTGGAGGAAAGTCGCGAACGACTTGTGTCTGAAATCGAGAGTACACTTCGCAGTGTCTCCGATTGGGGTCGACTAAACCTAGTCCACTTCAACCCCACTAAGACACAAGTGTGTGCGTTCACTGCTAAAAAACTCCATTCGCTGTGGCTCCACAATTCCAGAACACTCCTCTGAACATCTCGGAGAGCATTAGGATCCTTGGGGTCGATATTTCTAGCGACGTTCAGTTCCGTGGTCATTTAGAGGACAAGGCTAAGCTGGCGTCGAGGAAGCTCGGTGTGCTCAACAGAGCTAAGCAGTACTTCACATCTTCACAAAGGCTGCAACTTTATAAGTCGCAAGTTCGGCCACATATGGAGTACTGCTGCCACCTGTGGGCTGGAGCCCCTGGATACCAGCTAGGGCCTTTTGACGCGGTTCAGAAACGCGCCGCTAGAATTGTCGATGATCCTTTGCTCACAAGCGGCTTGGAATCACTAAGTCTGAGGAGAGACTTTGCCTCCCTGTGTGTGTTCTACCGCTTGTATAACGGGGAGTGTTCAGCAGAATTGTTCGACATGATGCCCACTTCCACCTTCTACCACCGCACCTCTCGCCATCGACGGGGAATTCATCCCCATACCTTGGAACCACAAAGGTCTCGCACTGTGCGCTTCCAAAGGAGTTTTCTTCCGCGAACGCTCAGGCTGTGGAATGAGCTCCCCGTTGAGGTTTTCCCTGGAGAGTACAGCATGGAGTTCTTCAAGAAGGGTGTGAAAAGATTCCTGCAGGGTCGGCAACGCGCGAGTGATACCCCTGGTGTTGCAAGCGTCCATAGGCGGCGGTAACCGCTTACCATCAGGCGGACCGCATGCTTGTTTGCCACCCAAGTGGTATAAAAAAAAAAAAAAAAAAAAAAAAAGCCGTTATTTCCCTCAAGCGTCTAGTTCTCCTATGCAAATGGAGGAATGGGAGATTTCTTGTCCATTTTGTACGATCAACGTTGAGCGTAATAAATTATATTTGAGCAACCACAATAGATTAATTTGTTTTGTACAATAAGAACTGTATCCAAGTTTAAAAGCAACATGACAGGAACAGGAGCTTACAAATACACAAATACTGTTACAAATACATCACCAGCTTCGAAAGCCTTTGTGGACACGCGTGAATATAAACGCAATTATTATTTTTTATCTGGAATCGAGTAAAACACATAAATTAATCAATTTACGTGTTTTATAGTAATGAGAGTGAAGTGGTATTTCTTATAATGAGCATAGAAATGAAATAATAAAGAAACATTTACAATTATATTTGTTTTATTTATAAAAACAATTGTTACTTAAATCCATATAAGGAAGTAAATATCTTAACTCTTTTTTTATCTTCTTTGAATATATCCCACCATCTCATGCCAATTGCTCGTAATGAATTCACTAGGATCAAAATGTCAATTGTCATGTTTTAGTTCAGTATCAACTAATAAAAGATACTTACGTCTTTATAATTTAAATGATTCACTTTGAAAACTTATTTACAGCATTTTAAATTTCTCAATATTAAAAAAATAAGACCACGCCATATAAATCTTGTTATTACTTACGACATTCTTGCATTCTGTTAATTGAAGGTGAATTTGCTGTAAGTGCAAAAAAACCTCTTTCTAATAAATATTAAGAAACAAGGACAAAACCAGGCTATAGCTTTTGTAAAAATATTTGTACATACCAAAAATTATATCTGTATCGCTAATGGTTAATGAGATATGATTTTATTTCGATTTCAAAAAGTTTTTGGTCTCTACTGGAAACCTGGTATTTTTCACTTACGTTTTCTCCCATCGATATAGTTAGGTACTTAACTAAATGAATTTTTAAATTTAATTAAGTAACATATTGTTGGTTCTGTTTTTAGAAAGTGAAGCAGCTACTTATGAATGTCCTGATACAAAGAAGTTAAGTGACCATGTTCAAGGATGTGATCAAGACGCCACACATGACTCAAATTTGTACCTGCAACTCGGTCAGTGCCAAGACCCTGATATTGAAACCCCTGTCATGGATCTGGATGTAATTACTACTGGTGAGATTATTACCTATACTCTCTTTGAGTGATTATACAGTTATTATTTAGTTATGAAAATTAATTTTGTAAGAGCAGTTTGGACCCAGCTTACCACCCCCAATCTCTTTTGTAGATCCTGAACAAATATTATCAGACTCTGACCCTTTCGCTCAATCAGATTGTTCAGACCGTGATCCATGCTATATACCAGAATCAGAAACTTCACACTACAGTGATAGTGAACCTGAAATAGTACAAAGAGAACCTGAGTATTTAATAAATAGTACCCAAGATCTTCCAGAGGTTGAAAATAGTAATAGTGAAACAGTGGAAAACATAAATATCCAAGAAAATAATACCCTGACACGGAAAAGGAGACGTGAACCTCAAACATGGAAGAGAAATAAAAATAAAAAACTGAGACTTGAAGGTAAAGAACATACTTCTCAGTCAGGTAAAATAGTGAGAGCAAAAGCAGTTAAAGAAGTACCCTGTAAGTGTCATTATAAATGCAATGATACATTTACTTTGAATGATAGACAGAACATTTTTAATGACTTTTTGACTTTAAAAGAAGATAGAGCCAAATGGGCTTTTAGAAACAGCTCAATTAGTAAAGAGCTACCAAAGAGAAGGTATAAGTCAAAAGACTCTAGTTCAATGGCAGTTGTTGTTCCGGATAAGAGAAATTATACTCTTGTTTACTCTTTGACATTAAATAACAAAGTTCATCAAGTATGCAAAATGTTCTTTCTTGGTATTTTTAACATATCAGCTAAAAAAGTTGAAACTGCTCTCAAAAAGAAAATGAATAGTGGTGTTACTGAGCATGGCAAACGTGGATTGAACCCTGCCCCAAATAAAATTTCTGAAGAGCAAAAGAATAGTGCCGATGTTCATCTAAGAGAAAATATCTGCCATCTGGCCTTTCTGAAAACCGCTTGTATCAAGACTACATCAAGTATTGTGAAGAGAATGGAGCATTGCCTGTATCATGTTATTATTAATGATGCCACGAATAGTGAATTGGCCGAATACCGAATATTCGGCAACGCTGTCGGCCGAAGCGCCGAATATTCGGCGCAAAGTACATACATGTTTGGTGGGGGCGCGTTAACTGGAATAAGACAAGTCACAGCCTGTTTTTCTCGTTGCGCCTGGAAGTAGCGTTTATAGTGAGAGGTTATTTTCTGAGGCTGGTAACGTTTACGATGAAAAGCGCAATCGTTTGCTACCAAAAAATGCTGAAAAGCTCGTTTTTATCCATCACACATTACCACTGATTAATTTTAAGTACTAAAATGTTGTAATTTGGAAATAAATACATAATTTTGAGTAAAACAACGTGTCTTTTTTTACATGATTTGCTATTCGGTATTCGGTATTATACCGAATAGCAAAAAAGTGGCCGAATAGGCCGAATAACGAATAGTTGCCGAATATTCGTGGCATCTTTAGTTATTATTATAAACATATTTTTACTACTGAGTTCAATTATGGCTTCCATAGGCCAAAAAAAGATCAATGTGATTATTGCGCTCAATTTAAAAACAAATCACCCGAAGAGAAACTCAAAGAACAAAGTAATTACGAGTTACATTTAATCAGAAAAACAGAAGCTAGACAACAGAAAAAAGAAGACAAGGCAAGAGCTAAGACTGATCCAACGTTTTGTGCTTACACTATGGATTTGGAAAAAATCTTACTTACCCCACAGTTAGAGATTGGTCAATTGTATTACAAGCGAAAGTTAAAAACTTATAATTTTACCATTTACGATCTTGGTAAAGGCACTGCAATTAACTACATGTGGCATGAAACCAATGGGACAAAAGGTGCATCTGAGATAGCCACATGTATTTGGAAACTCCTTTCTGAACTACCACAAGAGGTGACAGAAGTAACATTTTACTCTGATACCACTTCAGGACAAAACAGAAACCATATCATTTCTGCTATGTTCATTAGAGCACTCT
>JACCPG010000084.1:0-87365 GCA_016069955.1 Drepana arcuata
GCGATATTGGTACCTACCTTATTGCATGGCAGCGAATCCTGGGTATGTCAGAGGAAGTATGAAAATAGCTTGAATGCAGTCGAGATGCGATCTCTTCGAAAAATGTGCGGCGTAACGATATTAGATCGAATCCGCAATGAAGAGACGCAAATCAACTGGCGTGATTGTAAAGATGAAGAAAGGCATGTTACGTTGGTTTGGACACATAGAAAGGATGAGTGAAGAAAGATTGACGAAACAGACATACAAAGCAAAAGTGTGTGCAAGAAGAGGCAGAGGAAGGCCACGTTCCAACTACCTGGATCAAATAGATCAGACTCTGAAGGACGGGAACGTTAAGAGTACTCGAAATCGACGAGCATGTATGAAGAGACTGATGAATGTGGACGAAGCGAAAGAGGTATGTAAGTCTAGAGAGAACTGGCGCTCTATACTCTCTGCCTACCCCGTTAGGGACTTGGCGTGATGATATGTATGTATGTATGTATATTCTAAAATAATGAATATGTGTTTTGTAAATCCTGCCTAAACTCTGTGTCTAATTTTATCCAATTCTGTGCAGCCGTTCTGGCATGATTGAGTTACAAACGTTCATATCATCACTGCATAGTATAAAACAAAGTGGTTGTCGATATCTGTCCGTCCCTATGTATGCCTAAAACTTTAAAACTACGCACCGGATTTTGAAGCTGTTAAACGCTGATAAATTTAGAGGTTTCTAATGTGATTTCGTAAAGAAACACATTTTTTTTGCGCTTACATTGCAAACACTGGCTGAACCTTACGAGATAGATCAAAATAATGTACTACAGTATTGTACACCTTAAAAAGGACAACAAATAAGTCCGCGATGGTATATGCCTATATCTTAAGGATAACCCACAATAACCATTTAATACAGCGTTAATCCTTATCCATTTAAGTTCCTTAAATACATTGTCAATTTAATATAGATCAATATTGCCTTTACAGCATGGAATTAAAGCTTTACAGATTTAAAATGCAGGGAAATAGCAGTGCAGCGGTACGACATCTTTTCAAAAAAATTACAAATGTTGTTTATAAGGACATTCTGTAGTAGGTAGGTATATTTAGTATCAGCATTGCACCTGTGCGAAGCCGGGGCGGGTCGCTAGTATTTATAATAATAAGTAAACTGAATCTATGAGGTTTTAAGAGCCAATGATATTTTAAGATTAAGTTAGTTAATTGAATTTCTCCTGCATCGTGCATACGTCATATACAATTAATTTTCATTTCATTTCTATTGTAAGCCTCGGAATTTATTGTTTGAAGATGTAAAATTAGATAGTTTACGTCATTCTACTAATCCATACTCTCAAATCCTTTGGTGATAACTTTCACGTTAGAAATTACAAGTAAACGTCAATTCGCCTAGCTTCAATTTGCCATAAACAAAAGGGTTGTGAATAGTTCAGAGCAGCTTGAAATTTTATAAGTTGTTACCAGTAGTTAAAATATATTTTATGAATTTTTCGGATCACTCGATAGATCAATGTAGTTTTTTCGTCAAGTTTTTGAGAGAATGATAGAAATGAAAAACAGATTTAAGCATCCAATGATTTGTATAATTCCAATTATATGCATTTAAAATGAGCGTTTCACTAGCATAAAGTTCACACCGAGAATAATTTCATTAGTGTTGTTAGTACAGCAGAGCGTGCTTCTAAATAATCAATGTAGTTCAGCATCTAGCCTAGCGTACACAAAGACCGTCTTAGATTTTAATTTGCGCTAACAGTCGCAACAAGTACCGCATGCATAATATATAGCACAAAGCACCGCCGATTATCTTGCTAAACGGTTTTCATTACTTTTTTACGACGCCTATGAGTTGTGTAGGTTGTACCCACACGCCCACTTTTCGCTGGATGTATATTTCAGGTGCCAACGTGACTGATGGCGAATCTATAAATTCCTCCTCAAACTTATGCAGGGTTCATCTAAATTTTTTCCTTCCTTTATAGCTCGTGGTATGACTAACCACTGTACTTACGTTCAGGAAATCTCATTGATGAAGTAACGTAAGTATTAAAAAGTAAGTATTTCCGCCGAAAAGTGGGTGTGTGGGTACTGCACACATTTGCAAGATTATTGTGAAACCATCTTAAAATAGTAGTTATCATAACGACTTACTTCCATAAAAAATATATATAAGATAAAAATTAAAAAAATACGCAGTTTAATAAACAGGTATGTCAATATTTGACTGTCATCGTAAATCCCAGCAAAGCTGACATAGGCGGCTAGCCATACTGTACTGCAATTTTTCATGTGTTATAAAATAATTTCAACGAACAAAATTTATTGCTTTTGCGGCCAAGCAAATTTCGTATTTTGACTATTCTATTATGATTTGGCCAGTTCGAATACATAGTTATTATACAACATATTATTTACTTAAATTATTCAAAATTTTAAGTCGCTTTCTTTGCTATTTTAAACGACTTCGAAAAAGCGTTTTTTTGGATTGTTAGGGGATTTGTTTCGTTTTGTTAAGCTTTTTGTTTTCTCTTTAATTGTTGGAAAGGTTATAATAACCTTTATAATCTCTAAGGTCACTAATGAAATTTTTATTATTTTTTTAATATTTCGTTATTTGTTACAGGAAATTAAGTTATGCGCGCGTAATCCAGGTAATATAATCGTAGCACATATCACATAGAGTTCGTGACAGCATCGGTGGGATAGCACCAATATTCGTGAAAATTTCACACTTTGCCGGAATAGGTTAGCTTAATAACATTATCTTGAGCGCATACCGGTTCGCGCCTTCCCATAGAAAATTATCTATTTATCTCAGACTGTTATCTTCGGCATTTATTGAATGGCAGAGTAGGCCCAATAACCATCCAATTTACATAACCTAATTCGTCGTGGCTGCGTCAAATTGCTGACAGATCTCGTGGTCCGCACTCCAGTCATAATGGATGGCACGTCGATTCCGATAACACCTTAAACTGACAAGAATATATTTCTATGCTAATGCTGCAAAACTACTGACTGAACTAATTGCTACCATTTTTTATCTATACTAATATACTTATAATATTATAAAGAGGAAAGATTTGTATGTTAGTATCTATGTATGTAAGTGTGTTTGTATTGGATAGGCTACGAAACTACTGGACCGATTTAAAAAATCTTTCATCATTGCAAAGCTACATTCACCATGAGTGACAGGCTATATTTTCTTTTCTAAAAAAAACTTATCTCCACCCGTGCGAAGCCGGGACGGACCGCTAGTACTGGATAAACTTTTAAAGGCAAGCGTTACATTACTATTGTATGATAATGTTGCCCAATAGATTTACATACATATCTTCCCACCGACTCCTTCACGGTCTAGACAGAAAGTTTAGAGATCTAGTTATAGGTTTAAAATCACTATTAAAATGCAATAAATGCATTATAAACGTACACACTTACGTAGTTACGCAAGCAACATCATCGTCTATCATCAGGTACATTATTTCCTTTGTACAATCAAACCTTGACCATGCTTCAATGTGATTCGATTGATACAGCAGCATATCTTCTTTTCTTTCTACCTATCTAGTTGTATATTCACACAGACCGGAATAGTCTCTGAAGTTATATGAAGAAGAAGAATAAACCTTCGCTTTGCCAAAGAAATATTTAGATGCCAAAGCGATAGACGGCGACTCTATCACAGTCTCTCGACATTAATTATCTTAGTTTACTATACCATTGCATAATAATAAATGGCTTAGGACTCGGTTTCAATGCAGATTCTGTATAGATCTCTATGTTTAGCCGAGATCAGTATTCAGTGGTCAAGCAGCAATAAATTAAATGTGACGTGACTCCGCAACTACGATTTGTCAGGCATCCTGGGGGAAAAATTAAATTCCAAGTGAACATCGGAGGATGCCGCGTGCAATCACGTGACCTCCTACTATCACGTAACCATGATATAGGGGCTTCATGCCGACGAGGCCTCACGTACTGTTTATTTGCTATAGATAACTCAATGAAACATACGTAAGACCTCGGATCTCAGCGGGGCAATTCAAACTTACAGGTACCTATTCCTAACATTGTTTGGATGTTTACTTGAGCACGCTCCTCCTGATTTAATTAGGCATGAAGTTTTTTTATGATGTTAGGGTGAGTTATATTCGTAAACGCTGGTATTATAACCATTCTATAAAATATTAATGATAAATAATTAAGGATGCTATTTTATTTTACCTATTCGTACTTACTTACTTTGCCTACCCGTACAAACGCGTGAAATGTATGAAATCATTACAAACATTTTGACTCTAGTGACAGAGTTAAAGAAACATATTGTACGGAAACACTATAAGATCGAAATAAATATACACTACGAAATACTTCCTTTAAGTAACGCTAAAAAGCCGAAGCGTGTTCAAGCAAAGTCAGCGATGTGAGCAGCAGCTTAAGGCGTCTTATTGTAATCCAGCTTCGTTGTGCAGATACTTCTTAACATTCTTTTTGCAATGCAGTCAAAGTGGGACTGCAGCTTAGCGTCTGCTGTAAGTTGTAAGGCGCTGAACAAAATTAATGGGTGTCCAGCGAGGCCCTGCGAGCGCCTGCAGGCATAATCCCCGCAACACGTGATGCACACATCTTCAGTTCTTATGGGAATGGAAAATAACTCCAACAAAGTTAATTGTTAAAAGATGTTAGATTTTAAGTCGAAAAATAAGGTTGCCTATCTCACCAAACACTCTCAAAGTTGATCCTTTAAGGGGATTTGGTTTAAAAAGAAATCACCTATACATACCTCTGACGGAAAGTGGGTATTACCTATACTTCTGCCTACCCCTTCGGGGACCCTTGTGGGAAAGCGTGAGAATATATTTATTTATAATTCCAGAAACACTGCTTCTACTTTGAACTGTGAACCTAATTCTTTGCCAACTACTTCCGCCGCGCTGAAGTCGGAAAACAGCCCAGATATAGCCATAATATAAACTACGTTGTGAAGTTTACCTGCATTCAACAACAACATCGCATTTTGCAACGCACTATACTTAATAATTATTTATCTCCATTGGAGTATTGTATTCACATAAAATGTGTTCGTAAGAAGATGGCGAATGCCATATCAGCATAGCAACAAATAATTTTTCATCAGCGTATAATATCTTTTTTGTTATCCTTACTTTTAATTGGATACTCTAATTGCAATAAAGTTATATGTGACACTTAAGTGTATCAATTTTGTATCAAAAACCTACTCTAAAAAACCTTTCTGATTGAGTTCTAATAGCTTTTACCAAAAACTTAACCCTATGTAAAGTATGCTTAGTTGTATTATACCTATGTAGGAACAGGATAAGATAATAGCAGAAGACAACCTATGTAAATTTTAATCGAATTTGAATCTCTTCTCATGATTTATGGCTTAAGTTATATCAGTTCACCCAAATGTTATTAACATTTGGGTGACTGACTAAGACTGAAATCATATAACATAGTTTTCCTAAATGCATCCTTATCATTCTAAAATATATTTAATAACATTATTCAAGACCAATTTGCAGCTACCTAGAACAAATCGCACATTCAAGGACGAGAGCATCAAGGGCACTCATAACCAGTCTGAATGTAGGAGTATGAAGAGACTGACAATTCGAATGCGATAGAAGTTTGTAAGTACAGAAAAGACTGGTGCCCTATTCTCTCTGGCTTCTCCTCTCTTCCCTGCATACTATTCTGAGAAGAAATTGAAATTTAAAGTAGGTACTGTTTTCTTTGAGGGAACCTTAATATATTGCCAGCTAAAAGTGGGGACTACAACACCAGTACTATTTGGACTCTTGGGTTGATGTGGACCAATAATAATTGTTGTATTGTAAAATGCAAAATAAAGTTAAAGATAAGTGTATTTATTTCCTTCCACGAAACCACGAATGGAATAATAGAGGACAATATTCGATACAACTGAAATATGATTTAGTTCAGTTAGTAAAATATATAGCCCCATTTTATAATTTTTTCATTTTACATTACATTTCAAATGACGGAAAGCTATTCAGTTTATTGGCCACGCAGTTTAAGAGAACGTCATTATGCCGCGAACAGATTTGATTTATTACATCGGGATATAAAAATGGTACTCGGTCTGTCTCAAAAAGCTTCTTTTATCGAATAGTAGGAAAGGTGACTACAGACTTCTTCATTGATCTTCTGTGGGTACGGAAGAACTTTAGGTACTTTAACTGTGTGTGTGTGAATAAACTTACCAAGTTCATATTATAGAGTTTTTGGATTGTCGATTCTGTATTACGTTACCTAAAGGCAGAGGTGTAATGACACCCACATTTCAGCGGGAGATAAAATAGTTGTCAACAGGATAGATAGCGGGTCTCGCAGACATGACTTTATATACGTACCTCTGAAATGTTTCAGACGTATGCTTACTCGCGGTGTTTTGCTTCGCCATTTAGCTCGTGTGGGACATATCACCGTACTTAAGATAAGAAAATGTCATTGGTACAGACCACGGGGTTGAACCCGCCTGCCGTCTCTTATCTCCCTATATTGATTAGTCTGAATGTAAGTTGTTGTTTTTATTTCGTATTCTCAATTTAAAAAACAATGCCGTATGGGGTGCATGATAAACAAGATTTTACAGTAGCTTTGTCGGTAGGCCATTGACTTAAATAGGCATCAATGTATAAGAGAAATATGGTTCAATCATTACAATGTAAAACATTAATTTATCGCTATTTATAGTTAATATTAAATATAAATAAGAGTTTCAAGTACCGTGCGAATGATCAGGCTGTGGAATGAACTCCGCGTTGAGGTAATTCTTAGAGACTACAACATAAAGTACTTCAGGACGGGACGCGTTACGCACGCAAGGGTGCAACGCTCGATAGCCGCAGATAACTATTTACCGTCAGGCGGACCACCTGCAGTCTGCCAACACACAATTATAAAACATTAACATTTAAACAACCATCGCATTTGACGTGTTCTAAACGCCTGTAGTATATAAGAATTTCCTGTAAACGCAAATATGTATTCGTAACATTACAAACCTACCAGCAAATGTTAGTTTTCATCGACAAAGAAAATGTCTTACGAACATTATTGTCGGGCAAAACTAATGTCACGTTGTCTCAAACGTTGCGGGATGTCGTTGGTTAGAGTTACGGTCACAGCGCCTGACAGACCAGCCCGACCATAAATTGTGTTGGTTACGAACCGCGGGACGTGACCGTGTGTCTCGAAGGTAATTATGTATATCCTACACTTCTGGATTATTCAACCGAGCCGAAGTCGTCGCGATACGTTCCTGTTATCCGCAAACCCACGCTATCAGACTGATTTGCTTATTTCTCCGCCAGAATTTCCGTCTCAAAACTGAATTGTGTAATAAACCATGAATAACGGAATCAAGACAAACTCTAATAATTATACATTTTATTTTAAATCACGGATATTTTCGAATTACTATTATATACTTTTGAGACACACTTTACGCTTTTGATTAGTGCAACTCTTTGAGCGGTTCACAGAATTTCGATCCATTTGAACTTTAATGTCACTTTATTATAGAAGTTTGCATATCACACCACATTGTCCAAACTGCTTTTGAAAGTTAAAAGTATTGGATAATAAGGCAGCTTAATTCATCCTAACAAAAAAAAAGATGTAAACAAAAAAACATTTACCACAAAATACATTGGACGCACGTAATGTAAGATCCTTTTCGAACTAACTAAAATATGATATTGTTATTCCACTCTTTGAACCCAAGTGACGTTCCAGTCCGTACCTAGTATATATATTTTCTTAAAACTAGCAACCATTAAACCTAGCTTAGGAAGATTTTTAATTGGAATCGTTCCAGATATTTTTCTATAATGTTTCTTGCTTTTAACGATAATATTGCAACTCTATGCCATGAAACACATATAAAAGGGTAATAAACGTGGCTTTAAAACTACCAGGACGATGGTAAAGAACTGGTTGCTGCTTTCAACAGTCGCAGTTAGCGAGAGTTAGGGAGACTAGTCGTTAAATTCGCGCAAGTGCTTTGTTCCAAGGAGAAAACTAACTCTAACTCAGGGTTGTTTCTAGGTGCTTGACTTAGAGCCCTCCGCTCAAATTTCAGACATAGCTTGTAAGTTTCTTGCAAGTACTTTTTTACGACATATCTACTATCATTTAGATTATGCTGCATATGCAATTCTCGGCTTAGAGGCTTTACCATGAAGTAGTATTGCCATCTTTAATCAAGGGTGCGAAAGGGATAGTTTTATAGACGTCATAAACATCTGTCCCTTCCGCTTTTGTGAATAATGTTGGCAATAGCACGTCATGATAAGACCCCAGTTGGCTGACGAAGCAAATTGTCCAATCACAGCTGTAAATATTATGTGCCTGTATAAATTAATGGGACAAATTGTTACGTTTTAGTACCGACCATAGCGATATGTTATTCTCAGAAAATATATATGTAAGAATAATATATATAGCCACATGGTTTTTTAAGGCGCAGTACCTACTTAGGTATTAAATGCACAAAAATTTAAACATCAACCATAGCGTTTGATTTAAGTCATAGTAAAATGTTCCAGTGTACAATGATTGTACACTGCAATAATTTTACACTGTGCAAAACTTTGTACGAAATAGTATTGTGAAAGAAAATACCTACGCTATGGGTTGGTTGATGGTCGTTTATGGCATTTATTTTTCGCGGCGCGCCTGAATAGCTTAATTATAAATAAAGAATAATAAATACGTCGGGACAATTCCAAAAAAATTGACCTAGTCCCAAATTAAACAAAGCTTGTATTATGGTAAATAGACAACGATAAATTACTTATATAGATAGATATATACGTAAATACATAGGACATTCAAGACAAGCTACAAATACTCTTCTTTTTTTTTATACTAGTATAATGTCAAACAAGCATACGGCCCCCATCCGATGGAAAATGGTTACCGCAGCCTATTTACGCTTACAATACCGAAGTATCACTAGCGCGTTGCCACTCTGTATTCGGAGAGTTATACTATGTTGGCAGCATAATGGGACTAATTCCTCTGCTGCCAACACAATACAACAATCCTCCCCCCTCCCCAAGGAGTTCATAACTGGAATCCTTATTAAAAAAAAATGTTCTTAATAACCAATTGAATAAACTCAACACCATAAAAAAGCATTCTTCATACGTAGTTGTTAACGGATGCGTCTTCTGATCGTTTTAATAGTAGGGTTTTGCTTGATGTTCTTAATTTGTTTCCATCATCGCATCGCCCCGTATCTAATAGGTATTTACTATATTTCTAGCCGGACGGTTTTCAGTCTAGTAAATGTTTAACAAACTAATGATAATCACAGCAATAGTCGAAAGCGACATAGAAATTTACCTAGTTAATAATCACACCACAAGCCTTATGACAAAGGAAATCATCATTAGGAGGAATAATACATTTGGAAAAAAATTCAAAGGCATACTAAATTAAAGTGACGGTTAAATACAGTAGAAGATATATTAATTGATTGGTAATGAATTGATATATAAAGCACTAACTTTTAGATTGAATATTTTGCAGCAAAACAAATATATTATATTTGCTTTCTTATCTTAAAAAAATATTGTAAAAAAAACCATGACAAGAATATTCTATTCAAATATTCTCGCTTGGCTTTAATTATGTATATTGATTAGCACTTATACTGATCGGTATTTTTTTAATGTATACAAAAAATTTAGTCTTAAATAAAGTATTTCAAATAAGAAAGATAAATTCGTTAGAGAACATCAACAACAAATTGTAACAGTGTACCTATCACAGTATCAGCAGTATTAACTACCAATACCTACCTCACTTGTATAAAAACATCATTGTTTCAAATATATATTGTATGAAAGAACGTTCTCGTTCGGAATGTTACCACATTGGTCGGCACATTACCTGGTAGGTAATTCAATAAGAAGTTCGTTATAGCTCTTGTGATACATCGGTTTGTTCTCGGTATCTCCGAGTGCCAACAATCTATCAAGTCGGGCAGGAGCTTTATTATTTATTGCCCATATGGTACTGCACTAGTATCTGTACCTTATTCGCTTTGTAATAATTAATAATAATATACTATCGAACCGGTAAGAAAATGATCTAAACCCCTGCCCCTATATTAGCCAGAAACCAAAGCATCTTGAAGTACTGTTGCAGGTACATGGACAATTACATGTATCAGAGCATAAGTACCTACATGAATTGCTAGTAATCCAAAAAAAAATTCTTTGATTAATAATAATATACCCATGCCATTTTCAAGTTGAGGATTTAAATTACAAACAAAATATATTTATTTATTTTCTTTATTTCAAAACTACTTTTTATTCTGGGTGTTTGGATTTCATAATCCTATATTGCTTAGAGAAAAACAAATCTCCCGTATGAAAAAAGGCATTGTATGCAGACATACGTTTTTATTTCAAAACTAATTTAAAATAATAGGTTTCCAAGTAGATTATCTGTTATATGTGAGTCGCAATATTCCCGCAGTTCGAATTTGAAGGTGGATAGCACCATCCTTCTTAGTTTACTAGTAATCTACGAAGGATAGTTTAACCCTTTTCCAACGATAAAACATCACTATCATATTAATAAATAAGAAAACATGTTTTTAAAGCCACACGATAAAGTTAACTATGAATCAGAACGTTTCATGTTGTAATCTACAAAAGAGTTACACCGCAAAGTATGCATAATTACAATAAAATATTTACTTAAGCGTGATACTCTTGATAGACACACAGCCCGGGTGCGTTCCCCTGTCTGCCGGCAGGTGGGCCTAAGCGAAATGCAAATAGCCCTGATTATTCCCTCTCGACATTTCGTATTCTTTCAAGTCAGCAGAATAAAAAAGGACCTCATTTCATGCTTGATTTAAGTTCCTTGTGGACAATGATATAAGTAGCTGGCGACAGTATCAAACACTTGCAAAGGCTAAAGGTAAACAGCTTTTGTGTTATGAATAGTGTTTAATAATTATAATAAGCCACTTAAGTAACCATTGTTCCTACATCGCTTCTTTAATACTAAATTACGCATCACGGAACTACACACAAAAAATTTAAACTACTGTGACCAACTAAGTTTACTGTGACCAAAATAAGAAATTGAAAATATATCATTTATATAGCCTATATAGAACGTTAAGAGTACTCGAAACCGACGAGCATGTATTAAGAGACTGATGAATGTGGACGAAGCGAAAGAGGTATGTAAGTTAGGGACTTGGCGTGATGATATGTATATGTATGTATAGGTTATATTTATATAACACAACCTGCAGCATGAAGGGTGAGAAAACAAAAGTAGCTTCAACGCAAAAAAATCTTTAATACAAGGAACCTTCTGCATCTACGAGCCGGAGGCGGGGAGACATTGAAAAAAAGAGCACCGTCGGATGCTCCTATAGGAAATTGGCGGCTTCCATTTCCGCGCCGTCCGCCGTCACCGGTATTCCGAGGCTTTACTGCAAATAAGTGGTCTCGGTACTTACAACATCTGAGTACGAGCTACTAGGCATCGCCCAAAAATGTTTTTTAAACGTACCCCCCTTTGTAAGTTATTACCTCTCACTGCTTGTAAATAATAAGAGACTATTGCTACATAATGATGTGTAGTGAAAATAATTACTGAAGTGTTTCACGGAGTTCAAGATAAAACTACACTCGGCATAAATAGGAAGCATGCGAAATGCGGACGAGTAGCTCAATACTACCTACTCGTGTATTATAATATAAGTAAATATCCACATGTATTAAAGAAGCTATGTAAACATGCAAAATCGTAAAATAGGTACTTAGTCGATATTGGTACATAATGGAACAGGGATTACCTAGCCGACACACTGATGTGAATATTAAATGTGGAAGCGTTCCCACATATGCGGAACAAAGTACAGAACACACGGATGAACTATTTTCTAAATCAATAACTATTCATATCCATGTCTCGGTCGCCTATGTAAACATTATTCAAGGAAGCTCTGGAGCTCTTTGACAAATCAGAATATTCTTCAAAACGACGTCGCGATGTCTTGCGTGCCGCATGAAATCCCTCGGAACAAATCGACTACCAGCCGCTCCTGTTTCTATTACACAACCCTTGCAAATGACTTAGCTCACTCACATGTGCGATTTACAAAAACCTTAAATGGGATTACGCCTTCTAGATGTAAAATCATCTATTTTTGGAGTATTAAGGAAAAATGCTTCCATTATATTCATGATGTTTCAGGATCTTCCACAATTTTTTGTACCTCATAGATACACTCTGGGTTATGTAGAAGTATATAAATAATACGTACTGTTGTAAGATGTCTTGTTTCTTATTTAATGTATATGAGCCTTGATAGTGCCGAGTGGTTCAAGTAGTTAGTCGCCTGTAACGCAAGGATTATATGTACAAATGAGTTTTTCTGATCTTAAAAACAGTGATTAATCACACCGCGAGCTTTACAGTAAAACCATTGACAGGAAACCTGCATACGTTTGAGGAGAAATTCAAAGTCTTATGTATAGTCGAGCAGGAGTCGTCGAAGGTCAAGCTATTATATATTTATATTATTATTATTATTGCAATAAAAATAAGGTGTTATACACCTCTGCCTGCGCCTTCGAGGGCCCTTATGGCAAGGCGTGAAGATGAAGTAATGACACGCTTAATTATATCCGCGTTTGAAGTGTTTTACTAATTTTATTTATGAAGTGGTACTAGTCAATATGAGCTTTAGATTAAATTTGAGTATAGGTAACATCATTACGTTCTCATTCTAGCATTTTGCAACTGGACAAAAAGGACAGGTGGATGTCGTCAATAAATCTATGCCTTTCGCACTCTGGAGTAATGATGGCTTTAGTACGTCACCGTAGGGCCCCTATGTGCTCAGACATTTTGTCAACACAGTGTAGGGTTATTTACGTCAGAAGCGATAGGTACCAAACGAAGATTAGATTAATTCAGAGCTCCGGAGATAGCTTGGTAAAGTCACGTAGTCATCCATGTACGCTATAAGATAACCATGTTATAGTAATTCGACTACAATATTTGTACCTACATTTGTCAAAAATCAAGAACCAACTTTCAAAAAAGGAAAAGTTATCGATTCGTTTCAATTGTTTAATCAATCGATGTAATAATAGTCCATTCGATTTTAAGTATTATTTTCAAACTTCCCTTTTAATGAGAACGTTTTTTTTTTAAGAATAAAGAATATATTCAGCTCTATAAATACAAAGACACAGAAAGACTTGGAATAAGTAAATGCAACAACAAAAGCTCAGTGATTCAGAAAAACTGACATCAGTCACGTATACATAGAGTGTGCCGACCTTTTATTTCTTATAAAAGACCTGTGGATTTCAAAGTGGGTTGCCCTCGGCTCGTCTTTAAAAAAGTTTACTCCTTTCATATCTCCGCTTCAATATTGCAGCGCAATTTATATGCACTTTGTAGCGGTGGTCGCTCAAAAGCGCCTCGCCGCAACGTTTATTCGTGGAGAGTGCTACTGTTAAACCCCGTTTTTTCTACTGAAGAAGAGTCTTGATGACGGCGTTCATAGTTAATGAGCAGTCGGTATCCGGCTGGTGTTACTCCACAAATTGCCCGCCCTTTAGAGGCTCACCGTTTGCCAACTCAGCTGAAGCCGGTCTAGCATGAAAGACGTTTCCGACCGTACGTTATTGTTTACCTCCGGAATGACTTCCTTTAGTTGCGGCCCCTAACGAACATTGGGTTTGCAAATCGTTGCACTAGGCAAAGCTATCTTCTTTTTACGTGACACGAACAATATACCGCTATCAATGGGAAACGCTCAGCGTTAATAGCTCGTTTTGTGCAGCCGACTAGCTTCAGGCTGTGAAAACATTACGTATATTATGTACCTGTTACGTTTTTCAGCATTTATTTCGTAGCAACATTGTGTATATGTTTTTAGCCATTATATAGTAATTTATTTACGCCTCCAACAAGGATCCCCGAAGGGGCAGGCTAAAGTGTATAGTACCCACACACCCACTTTAATATAATATAATAAGAGTGTAAATTGTAGGTGCCAACGTGACGGATGAGGAGTCAATCGCCGTAGATCGCATACGTCTTAGAATTTTATCTCAGACGTATGTAGGCTTCCTCTAGATGCTTACCTTCACCCTAAAGCTCGTGGTGTGACTTATCGGAATTCAAACTTGTAATATTTATGCTACAGGCGTCTACTCGAACCACTCGGCTACCACGTCTATTACAATGTCATCTAAAAAGTAAGCAACGACACTGAAAAATCTAAAAATACCGTTTCTTTGAATGTGTGCCAAGTTAGTTGAACAAACATGGAGTATTTAGTTGTCTTTTAACTATAAGATGCCGTCGCCGCAACCCAGGCGCCTATGCTACGGTTAATGATTTTATTTCATATGTCGTGTATAAAGGGGTTAATGATGGTAAGCGGTTACCGCCGCCTATGAGCGCTTGCAACACCAAAAGTATATTGCTCGCATGCTGCTGAACCTGCACGAATCTTTTCACATCCATGAAGCTAATAGCAGATACACATAAAGATTTACAAATAATAGTTGGTATATACTATGGATAGCATATTTGAAGAACTTTCACTCAAGATCAACATTAATAAAACTAAAGTACAGACACAACAAAAATAGAAATAAACTCTTCATAAAAAATACTAATTGACAATTCAACACAAGGAAATGTTACTACATTCTATTAAATATTTAGGAGGTATGCTTAAAAGAGTCAAAGCATCAAAGATACTGCCATTGACAGTCAAGAATAGAAGATGAAAGATGATAGGCCACCACACTTTTTTTAAATATGAGGAGGCCAAGATTAAGATAATGTATGTACATATATTAGTTAGATTAGATCAGAAGTAATGGAAGGAATTGCATCAGAGACGCTGACATGAGTCCAGCTCGTAAATGTAGGATGATGATCGTGTATATATACTCGCCCCACAAAGGTCGGTACGAACCCACTTTTTGCGAGATATATTTTTTAGTAGCCAATGTGACCGGCAGCAGATCAGCATTTCTCAAGCCCTATACATACGTCTTTGAATATCTTCTCAAGCGTATGTATATTTCCTCTCGTGGCTTTCCTTCACCACTGAGCTCATGGTGTGTATAATCATTGTATTAGGGCTCAGAAAAACTCATTGATACGGTCGGGATTCGATTTGTCAATCCTCATGTTATAGGCGACTGCTCAAACCGCTCGGCCACCACGGCTATACGACTACGAATACAAATTTGAGATTGACGAGTGTTCAATAACACTCGTCAGTCTTTTCATACATGCTCGTCGGGTTCTGTTATTTTTAACGTTCCAATCTTTGACTGTTCGAAGATGGGGACAAATTTGTCAACACTTGTCAAAAGTGCAGTAAATTATAATCTCATCAAAGTAATAAAATATTCTTCTATGCTATGAATTTGTTAATTTCTTAGTTGCTGTTTTGGTTTTAATGGCTTTTCTAGAAAAAAGATACTAAGTACTTTGCGAAACTATGGATGAACTACCTTGTCTCGCCTCTATAATTCGCTAATAAAAAGTATCAATTAGCTCCTTTTCGTGTTATTTTTAGTTGTATAAATAATAAAATGGTATGTGACCTTGTCAAGTCCACTGTTGAACAAAAGTATCGAATAAGCAATTAATTCATGAACGATGACCGACGACGTAGCCGCAGCTCCGTCGAGAGCGACCAAAGCGGCCGCACGTCCGGCGCGAACATTCCGTGTTGTATATTTTTTCCTCGCTTATTTTCAAACTGCATCAATTGTGTGCTCACACATACTTCTTCCATCGTCATATTTCGACGTCCAGTGATTAATGTATTTTCTATTATGGCAATTGAACGGAGTGCGCATGCGACGAATTGTATTAATAGAAGGACGGTAAACGAGATCACACGGCTTTGTGGACCGCTTAAGGACAGACAGATTGAAGTGTCAGTTGTGCTTTCGAGAGTAATTATGTGTTTACCGCGTTAATCTACTCTCCTCTCACTGAATGGTTACTTATAAATGATACTGGTTTACGTGAATGAATTCATAGTAACACTGTGCCCAGGGTCACGATAAGATGACCGGCAATGGCTGTGACACAGGTTAGTTTCCCTTATAGTTTTATTGTAAATAAACAAAACTACTTTTTACGGGAAGAACTTAATCTTAATCTGTTAACTTTGTTGTGTATTTTGCATAATACAGTAGATCTTTTTTTAATATTCTTCCGAAGACTACGAAGCGCAATATTCCTCCCAAATATGGATATTGGGATACTATATATCCAGTCGTATTGTATATTTTTTATATTTATTAACATTTTGGTGAAGAATTGAATAAGCCATTGTTAATGCTGGCAATGAAATTGGAAAAGATAATGTACGGTGGTTACATCCCGTAGTTTTACCCGCTGTTCTACATCAATAGCTGACCCCGGGGGGGGGGTTCAGAATATTGGTCGAGTTGCATATTTAATTATCAACTGGGTACTTAGGAGGGGAGAGTGTAACAAACAAAAACACTCACTATTGCATTTATAATAAGTATCATAGACGAATTGTTAGGATACATTACTGTACATCTGTTAGTTGATCAAAGGAAATAAAAACGAATTAGGAGACCTTCCTTGAGGAGAAAATTAGATTCCCAGTTAAAATACGTCAAAATACGTCTGTTTCATTTCTTTAAATCGAGATGTTAAACCCACAATTCCATTTATTTATTACGGCTTTTGTATTTACAGACAAAAATGAAAATATCAAAGGAAATAACATAACGAACTTCGAAATCGGCCCCTCCAAAACGTGAGTAAGTATGTGTGTATTTATGTCGACTCATGACATTCATTGCATTTTGTTTCGAATGCACAAGCCTAATCTTATCACAAATATTTTATGGGAAAAATTTCCACGTTATTTTCAAAGAACTCTATTCTCATAACTATAATATGAACATTACTGAGCCTGCAGTTTCTAGATTTGTGTTTGATTTCTTATACTAATGTCGATATTCCCAGTAGTGTAATCAGACTTAAGTTTTTTTTTAATTTGTATTTTATTCATAAATTATGATGTCTGTTGTTCAATGTAGCTAACCGGTTTTCGCCGGTAACATGGAAATCATTTCGTTGTAATAAATGCATATATATGTGTCAGCATAGGTATGTTACAAATGGTATACATTTGTAACATACCTATGCTGACAAGTTTCTTAATGTCAAATTTGAAAAATAAACCAACATAGGTAATAATAATATGTATTACATATTAACTATACATACTAGCTATTTATTTTGTTGTAGAAACCATAAAGCTGACAACGATAGGAAAGTAATATTTACTAACTTACTGATAGCACTACCATCAATCAAGGAGTTGAAACAATACGCCGGGGTCACTTTGTGTGGTATGTATCAACACTGACTCCATACAGTTACTCTCGTACTTAACGATGCGTTTTGTCCAAGATTACCGCCTTTTCAATAATATCAAAGACATTATCAATAATATGCATATCATCACGCTGAGTCTCGCAAGCAACAAAAAAAGAGCGCTAGCGCGCTTCTGATCAAACTTACTGACCTCGTCGCTTCATTCACATTCATAAGTTTCGTCTTAATGCTCACCAGTTTTGAGTACCTACTTTTAACATGTTACTTTATTTCGTCATTTAATATATACCAGATATAAAATAAATTCAAATTAAACATAAAAATCTAGTCCGGTTTTACCCGGAGCAAATTGAATTTCTATACAAAATATTTGTAGTAGCAAAATGTTACAATATTCACGATTACATATTTTTAATGAATACTTCTAGTAGATATTTTGGATACGGTATAGATGTTATATATAATATATCTCTGGCGGAAAATGGGTGTGTGGTTACTACCTATACACCTCTGCCTACCCCTCTGGGGACCCTTGTCTTGGCGTGCGGATATGAGGTATAGATGTAATAATCTCGATATTTAAAAAGTCCACTTACTTACGTCTCATGGTTTTATTAGTAATATTATTACTTAGCTTCATTAGTGTGACTATCGAAATAGTGTCTTCAACATAAATACACTATATAATTTTACCTCCACGCTATGTGGAAACCATTCCCTGGAATGTTTTTATAATAACGTTATTCATACATGTTCATGCATATAGCATACCATTAACATGAGCTCTGATATGTATGTGATTCACACATGGAGTGTAATAGGTATGTTAGTCTAGAGACAACTGTGCTCTATTCTTTTACCTACCCCGTAAACGACTCTAACATACTTATCACGTGATGATAAGTATGTTTAGTTTAACGAAGAAGTGTGGTTAGCATATTCATTTGTTTATGTTTTTTTATATACAACTTGAGTGACAAACAAACATACGGCTCACCTGATGGGAAGCGGTTACCCTAGCCTATTACTCACGATAAAACATCTGTGTAGTTTGGTAAGAAAAACCTTTGCACAACAGGTTTTGCTCCCAATAATGTCAGCTTATAAATAGGTAATATTTTATATCTAAAGGGTGTTTTTGATCCCCAATTATTCTATTTACAATATTTTATTACTTTTATTTTTTAAATCGGCTATTTGGAAATATGGCCATTTCCGTAACGGAGAAAAATTGTTCTAAATTAATCTAGATGGGTTTCATGCTTGATCAATTGTTCGTTCAAACAATGCTGCCGTTGCAAAATTTGCATTTTTTTGCTGTTGCTTCTAGAAGGGCGTCAATAAATTAATATAAAGGTACTGTGCAAATGATAACCTTATTTTCGATTAGGTAACAATATTTTCCCGTTATACTACCAATGAATTTTGCGTTGTCTCAAAGCCAACTTCAATCTTTAAAATCTTCAATAGTATTTACTCGAAGAAACTACAACAATTCCTTAGCTCGTATTACACCACTTATCAAAGCAACCCCGATGAAGTCCGAGTACCTATCGTCGTAGTATGAACCAGACGTAACGAATTATTTTGAAGGACATTACTGGCAAAAGATATCGACAGGCTCGATTCCTAGATGAAAACAGATGGTATAATTTTTAACATCAATGATATATTTTATCCATTCGTTAAACGATTTGTACAAAAAGGAGGATCATACTCATAGAGATAAAAAGCATAGATAGAGTAAAACAATGGGTAAAAACACTAAGCTTATTAAACGCTTACTGGTTACAAGCCAGATGTTGCCTTACGTAACATTGATATTTAGAAAATATTCCACAAGCATTTCGTTACACAAGTCCGTTTTCTGTGAAATATTTCTTGTTCACATAACCTACATTCTTATTTGTTTTAAAGTAATTATTTAGCAACTTATTTTTTAACTCATAATATTAACCGCCTTATTATATAGCATTATTTTCATGAATTCAAATGCTAAATAAGTATGTAAATGTATTCAGTTCAACATGTATTTCTACCCTTCAGGACCTGTCTGTTTTTGGGTGAAATTTACCCCATATCCCTTTCTGTGCCAACTTAGGTAGAGATTGTCTTGAAATAATCGTGATAACTTACCAAACCAACAAACTCACTTTTGCATTTACAAAATGCTTATACCTAATGTTAGTATTTTCAATGCTAAGAGTAATTTGAAAAATCAAAAGCTACATATTATGGAATCCAATTTATTATGGAACTTAAGACATCGTTTATTCAACAAACTGCTAAACTCAACAATGAATGAGAATTCCCATGTAACAATGCTAAGCGACGCCGACGATAGCTCAGCAAAGACGACCAACTGCTGCGACAATAGTAGCGTGTTTACATCCAATGTGCTTCCGGCGTAAGTAGACATCGACATCATTACGTGTGACTAATTGTTTCTCTTGCTATTACATGTGGCTGCCTAGAATGCCTAGAAAATCGGGTCTCATTGGATTCACGGTTCGTTAAGATTAAGATGCATCTGCATTGACCTTAAGGTCATAGCATTGAAACGGTCCCGAATGCCTGTAAAACATGAGTAATCGTCTGGTCTGTCAAAACTTTATGATGTTCTGCCCATCGGTTAATTAAGCCCCAACAAATTAATTCTTATTCAGTTTCACTGTTTTGAAAAGTTCTACCCTGTAGATAAAAATAAGTTGAATAATATACATACATATTGTACTAAATGTAACTGGTCAAACAAGCATGGGAGTGTTCGGTTAATACGGTCATCAATCAATTTTAAATTAGGTTACAGTAACGATGTTCTGTTACTGTAACTTATAGGTGGCAATGGCATACCAATTATTGACACACCGATGTTTGTTAATAATATTGTTGTTTTTATACAATTACATAGTTGATAACTGCTTGGCACATTGTGAAAACGTTTCCTTTAAGTCTATGAACCACCTTCTACAATGCAAGGCTTATACTTTTTCAAATTTCATCAACATTTAATGAGTTTGTTGATCGATGCACCTCGTGGCTATTGGCCCACCAGCTCTCGATTCCTTACATGTGATCTAATAATTGGAGTGATCCCATTCTACAGCCAAATGGAACTGCCCCTGCTTACTTAGTAGATTTCCTGGATTCAACAGGAATGACGGTGCTAGTAGGAGGGGAGAGAAGTTTTAAATATGTATGAGACTATAAAAATGAAAATAAAACTTGTACCACAATAATTACCTTATTCAAAACATTTCCTTATACTCACAAAAAACATAACACCTGTTTGTTATGTATATAACGGAAACATCTCACTCTTAATCATACCTGTTGCGTAGTATTGCATCGCGCTCTTCACCTACATACATTAATTGTCTAGCTTAAAGCTCTGCAATTTTATTTGCTACATTAACCGCAAGTTACTATCTTAAACGCTACTTCTTTGTGGCAGAATATATTGCGCCCTGACGGCTCCCTCTTAGCTGTAAAACTTTGTTTCCTGCAATAAAAAGTATACCACTTGGGACAAGTGTAAGACACTCGTATGTACTATATTGCGACGGGTATCGTTTTAGGTCTCAACAAAACAGCTTGTGATATTAAAAAATACCTCTTTTTCAGGATTAACGTTATGGATGACATCATGGTTTGTGTTCAAAGACGCTGTGCTCCCTGGCGGGTTTTTATTCAATATGTGCGGAGTGGTTTTGGCTGGTTATGTTTTCGGGCATACTTTAGAGAGATACACAACCATTAGCCCTATGGTTGGCATGACACTAGTCGGAGCGTTATATAGGAATTTTGGTCCTTCGAACTTCTTCGACAATCCCGTAGCAGACGTCATCGATTTTCATTTGAGGTAACGTTAAACATTATTTTTTCTTATTTAAGCCTGCTGTAAACCAACGTAACTAATAAATATAATTTGATCAATCTTTTCCTTCTTGAATCTTTACCTCTCTATAACTATAATGGAAATTGTAATATGTATACATACAGGATGCGGCTCATAAATGACATTAAAATCATACTAATAAATATACGCATACCACTGCGCTGCCTTCAATAATTCAATTAATGTTATAGTACTTCTGTGTCGTAATATTATGTCATTTAATGGCACTCCAGAAGCTATTAAAATAATCAAATCGTATCCTTGCGTCGTGTACCATCTGAGGGAGTCAACATTGTTAAGCCAAAACACCGACATCAATGCGTTTATTTATATCTAACAACAAAAACTTGTAGATTAAAACAAGTAAACCTTAACTAATTAAACATAAAAACGATAGTTATTACAATATTTGTTATAGCTGTTTATTCTTAAAATTCAATATTTAACATTTAACACATCTTATTCGACGTAAGGAGCATAGAGATAACTTACCGAACGTCACATAAAGTCAAATATAAAATGCCTTTACCACCGAAAACCTAGTCAGAAGAAATAGTGATCCCGATTCCCCGTTTTTTACATTTGTACCGTCTTGTGTTCTACCTTCTACTTTAATCTTCCTGTAGGCAACTAAAGTATGTAGTGGCACTTATGGATTTAGTTATTCGTGCTAATTAAAATATTTTAATTGACCTTTTGGTGATTTAGAACAGTTTAGTTCATACATTTCCATAATGGATTACTCTTACAGATATTATTTCAATGAAACCTTGAATTTCCAAACGCCTCGCAATTAAAGTGAACGCGATGAATCTCGTTTTGAACCAATTCAAAGAACAATGCTCTCTTTTTTCTTTCAGGCGAATTTATCCCGTAATTATCTTGACGAAGGGCCCGCTTGGCTGGAACTGGGAATACATAAAAAATAATTCGGTAAAAGTTTTCTCATTGGCAACCCTGCCCTGGATCGTGGAGTGTTTGTCTACGGCCTTCTTCACCCATATACTGTTCGAGTTTCCTTGGTATTGGGGTAAGATAAGAGAAAATCGTTAAAATTATTCCTCCACTATACAGGAGAACAATACCTTACCTTACTCTCCGAACAATATACTATCAACAACCCGTGCGCTAACTGAGCCCCGTGACTAAGTACAAGATGTAACGATGGATCCTTGACATATTTTAAGACATCGTACCTACCGCCATTACAGCGATAATAAGACCACTGTAACTGAGATTTGTATTTTGTCTCGGTTATCCATCATATACGAATAGTTTCGATGTACATACATAGATTTAAAATTGTATTAATGCGAGTGTTTCACTGGAAAGTGTGAATTACTTTTGAGTTTAGATGTTGTGTGAAGTATCAATAATAAAATTATGTGAAGCAGGTCTGCACCTGGGGGCCATACTTTCATCAGTTTCACCGGCGGTAGTGGTTCCTACCGCCATGGCGCTACATGCGCGGGGCCTGGGCAACAAAAATCAAATTGCCTTGTTAGTTGCTAACGCAGGCGGACTAGATACCGCTTTCACAGAGGGCATGTTTGGAGTCATTAATAGTGCTATATTCTATCCAGCGTCGCTCGTTTATAGAATCGTAAAGGTATGTTAAATATGTCTTATATTAAGTAAAGTTTATGACAATACTGACGTACGATGAGACTAGCTGTTACCGCGACTTCGTCTGCGTGGATTAACAAGAAAAACTATTGTTCAGTTTCTAAAATAAAAGTAGCTTAAGTTACTCGTTTTTATATCAGTTACCTGCTAGTGAAAGTCCCGTCAAAATCGGTCTGGAACAAACAGACAGACAAAAATTTTATAAAATGATATTTTGTTATATTTACCGTGTATATCTACATCCATATGCATTTATTAAAAGTGTTTATGTTAATATTACAAACAGACACTTCAATTTTACATATTTGTATAGATATTTTTATTTATTATATGTGTAGATATGTTTACCGCATACTACAACGCCAAAGGTGTAATATGTAAATAAGCCCTTTCATTATCTTGTAAGATAAAAAGATCTTGATAAGCTATTATTATCCGGCGCAATAGCTGGTGAATTATTATGAAATTAATTTACATTCAACTTTTCACTAAAACGTTAAACATAAAAAAAAAATGTCAAAAGTCCTGGCTGGATTTATTTCCATTTTCAAGTAAATCACTAAACTTAAAGTAATCATGTTCATTTTAAATAAAAGTGCTCTCCAGGCTTTTAAGGGTCGATTCAGATTGGGAGTTGTTAAGTTTTTTCATATTTTTGGCAGGGAGTGCTGGCCATATTTGTGGGAATTGCCCTCGGCATAATATGGGGCATTTTATCGGACTACGTTCCGGACCACAATGACATTTATGCCCCCGCTGTTCGGAGCTTACTCATTTTCTCCGGAGGTCTACTGCTGACTTACGCCGGCGGGTACCTCGGTTGGGGAGGCACTTGTAAGTAAAACGACTATAACTCTCTTTCCCAAAAAACTTACCGAAATATGTCTCTTACAAGGATTTATGATACATGATTTGTGCCATTGGCCCGTTTATTATTAAGATACTAATAATGCAGAAGAATGCATGCATTTTATTCACCTTCTCTTCCCTTACAAAGTTATTGAACTTGTTTCATGCAACAATAAAACTTTCAACGCATCAAAATAGGTCCCATAATCTTAAGGAGTTACGACTTGACCGACGCGACGATGTCTGTTCTCCATCAAGCAGACCACAAACTTATTTGCCATCTTATAACAAGAACATATTATCAAAATACAATATTGATAATAGAGATAAAACCTAATAATCATCATCATGATAAGCTTATAGGCTGTTCTCACTTGGGCGTATTTAATACCTACAGCTACTGTATTGGCATATAAATAAAGTAAATAAACCTGTCGAGGATCCTATAGCGGGTAAAATAAGTATGGGAGAGATTGTAAGTGCGATAAGAAGTCTGAAATGTGGAAAAGCTGCGGGAATAGATGGGATTACGGCTGAGATGATCAAGTACGGTGGACCAGCGGTCTGGGACGTCATCTATTTGCTATGCAATCTTTGCTGGGAAAAGGGTGATGTTCGGCGACTGGAAGCGAACAGTCATCGTGCCTTTCTATAAAGGAAAGGGATCACGATTGGACTGCTCAAACTACAGAGCCATCAGCTTGGTCAGCTTAGCTAGTAAAGTGTACACGAAGATCCTGACGATAAGAATGCAAGAGCGATCCGAAAGGTTTCTCTGGGAATCCCAAGGAGGATTTAGACCAGGAAGAGGATATATGGATCAAACCTTCTCGCTTCGCGGAATCGCGGAGAAGTTTTTGGATATTAACCAAAGGGTTTTCTGCGCTTTCGTCGACTTAGAGAAGGCATTTGATAGAGTCGTACGAAAGGAACTCTGGGACGTGTTGCCTGGATATGGAGTGGCCAGTTCCCTACTGCATGCCGTGAAATCACTCTATAGTGATAGCGAGGCGTGCGTTAGGGTTAACGGTGAGATGTCACCCTGGTTTGATGTGAAGTCGGGGGTCAAACAAGGGTGTATCATGTCTACCTGGCTGTTCATTATATATCTAGATAACTGTCTGAGAGCACTAAGAACGAACGGATGTGGAGTGAAAATGGGAAACTTAGTGGTCAACTGCCTATTATACGCCGATGACGCGGTTTTACTGGCGTCATCAGAGGGCGAACTACAGTCACTAGTTACCATAATGAAAGTAGAATGTGAAAAGAAGGGGCTGCGCCTAAACGCTGGCAAGACTAAGGTTCTGGTATTCGAAAGAGATGAACAAGTGACCGAGTGTGCTATATCGGTAAATGGGCAAATTCTAGAGCAAGTGAATGAATTTGTATATCTCGGAAGCATGTTCACACGAGATGGAAAGTATGAAAAAGATATTGAAAGAAGGATAACTGCCGGAAATAAGGTGAATGGAGCCTTGTCGGCGTTGATGGGCAGTAAAAGTCTGAGCAAGAATGCTCGAGTTGCTGTCCACAGCGCGATATTGGTACCTACCTTATTGTATGGCAGCGAATCCTGGGTATGTCAGAGGAAGTATGAAAATAGCTTGAATGCAGTCGAGATGCGATCTCTTCGAAAAATGTGCGGCATGACGATATTAGATCGAATCCGCAATGAAGAGATTCGCAAATCAACTGGCGTGAATGAGGGTGTGATTGTAAAGATGAAGAAAGGCATGTTACGTTGGTTTGGACACATAGAAAGGATGAGTGAAGAAGATTGACGAAACAGATATACAAAGCAAAAGTGTGTGCAAGAAGAGGCAGAGGAAGGCCACGTTCCAACTACCTGGATCAAATAGATTGGACTCTGAAGGACGGGAACGTTAAGAGTACTCGAAACCGACGAGCATGTATGAAGAGACTGATGAATGTGGACGAAGCGAAAGAGGTATGTAAGTCTAGAGAGAACTGGCGCTCTATACTCTCTGCCTACCCCGTTAGGGACTTGGCGTGATGATATGTATGTATGTGTAAACTAAATAATGTCACAGATCTCTCATTATTCAGCAACCTTATTTAAGTCTCACGTTAATAACCACATCTGGTTATAATGACAATGAGTTCGATCACTGAATGTAACAATTACTTTTCGTGCACTGATCTTCCATTCCTACATCGATTTGCCACACGACGAGCTATAGAAAAATCATTTGGGAACTTGCATAAGTGCGAGAAGAATTTCAAAAAATATTATTCATGTGAAGCAGAGACAATGTATTTCTTATTAGTATTTCTTTTATAAAATGATTGCTAGATTTTTTATACTTTCGTATGATTTCTGATGCTCTGAATGAAATCTCACAGCTACTAGAAGTTACCTTATTCATTTTCGTGCGTACTTGGCATGAAGGCATGAATGAGGACAAGTGCTCTAGTCCACAATTCATCACACTAATTGCTTCGTTGCCTTGTTAGCCTTCGTTTCAATTGGATTCAATCAAATGCTTCGTTAAAGTAGTCCAGTATGATATTGATGTTAAAAATCATTAGACAAAATTAAAGGAATCATTTAAAACCTGTGGAATGTGAGTGTATAACGTACCGTGATATAACGCCATGATTATATTAATTTAATATCTATGTGAACGTTTAGGTAAATTAATGAACGGGTGGATGTTTCTGTCTCAACCAAACGGAATCGAATGAAGTTTGGCACAGAGATAGATAGTTAAGTAACACATATGATGACTTGGTACAGAAATAACGATTTTCAAGGAGCTTCGAGGAGTTTTGAGTACCTATAAAATCTCTATAGCATACAAATTTAACGTATGTGTATGTAACTAAATGATAAGAAATGTAACATGCCCATTCCAATCCCTGTATCTTTTTCAGTTGCATAAATATGACATCGAAGATGCTTGCAATATCGCTGCCGCTATTTTCATTGAAATAACTTAAAACGTATTTTTATTTGTTGTACGTCCGTAGTAAGGACTGTTAAATGCTCCGGACGCTAAGCCCTATGATAGATTTCCAGAGGGCAATAAACATGTGCTATATTAGTTTGTTTCATATGTTTTAGCAAACTAAATCAATTCCAAGAAATTGCAATATGGGTATAGACGCTTACAAAACGACGATAAATAGCTTAACAGATGTTTATGATGCATAGGAATAAGATATTTTATCACTTTTTTGTATGCGTAAAGTTTATAAATTCTATTTCCTTGCAGCTGGAGTAGCAATAATGGTATGCGCAGGCGCAGCAGCGACGCGCTGGGCTCGCCGCGACTGGCCGATCAACAACAATCCAGTGGCAGAAGTATACAAATTGACTTGGAGGATATTTGAACCCATGCTTTTCACTTTAAGCGGATATTTTTTAGAGGTACCTTTTAGAGAGTTAGCGTATAGTGTCCATTATGTTAGGTTTGTTTAAGAGAACCTACCTGAATACATATATGTATGTATCACACCGAGTCCGTAACGGGGTAGGCAGAGAGGGTAAGTCTAGAGAGAACTGGCGGTCTACCGCCAGTTCTCTCTAGACTTACATACCGCTTCGTCCACATCGTCTTCATATGTGCTCGCCGGTTTCGAGTACTCTTGACGTTCCCGATCTTAAGTGTCTGATCCATTTGACCTGAATAGCAGTGCTTATAATATATATACGTGTATCATACAATAGCACAACATATCAGCCATTGAATGTTAAAACATACATAGATCAACGCAGAACAGTATTTCTTTATGCAAAAAATGCGAATTCGAATCGAACCCATGTAAAATTTTGTAAGTAATGACCCCTTTTGAAGATGCAATTTATTCTGAAAGTAAATTGAGAGCTTTCGCTGAAAAATGTTGTTCGGCGAGTAGTATTAAGCAATTTGAAGTGAAATCATTAATTTAAGTAGGCAATTCGTCCCAATTCAGTAGAAATTCTAGATAATTAGCGAAATTGTTGAAACGGATATGTATTTCCAATTATGTAGAGTGGCAATATATGAGTAAAACTATATTTTTATTTATCAATGTAGTGATATGTCTTGGAAGCATGAAAATAGCTATAATAATAAATGTAGTTGAGATGCTACTAAGCTACTTGTGTGAACGAGGGTAAGAATGGGTAGAAGAAGTAAGGCATGGTACGTTGGTTTGGATATACAGAACGGATGGATGAAGAAAGATAGACAAAACAGAGATACAATGCTAACTATCTAGATCAAATCTATCGGACTCTCATATCAAGGATGCGAGCATATAGAGTACTCGAAACCGGTGAGCATGTATGAAGAGACTGATGAATGTGAATGAAGTGAAAGAGGTATATTAGTCTACAGAAAACTGGTGCTCTAGACTTTAACCGTTAGGGACTCTGCGTGATGCGCACTGCAGTGGTCAAATGGCCTTCGCCACAGCAGTCGCCTTCAAAGTAAATGTTGGATGTTCAGACCCTGATGGTGTATGAGCATGAGTTGGAACTTACTGCTGTATACTTACACTATACAGTGATATTACTATATCTATATATATAAAAATGTTATGTTGGTTTGTGTACGCTTCAAAAACTCCAAAAGGTTCTGCACCGATCGAGCTGAAATTTTAGCATAATATATAATCCACATGAAGGCTTGTTTTTATAAATTGTTTGCATCAGTCACATATCCACAGCAAAGGGTGGCATGGTACAGCTAGTACAATATATATATATATCCATACTTTCAGGCAACAGGCTCAACATTAGTCACGATAAAATTAAATAATAAATATACTACAATATTTGGAAGAAGACTATAAATATACTATACGACTACAATAGGTGGATAAAACATGAATATATACCATAATTACATATAGCTACATTACAATTACAGTTCATGTGCTTGAACACAAACCAACCCGAACTAGAACCACCCGATACTTATCTACCAATGATTTAATACAAGGATAAAGGTGTAAACACATTATTTTCATGCAGATATCGGAAATCAATACGAAGGAGCTGTTACTGATTCTCGTGTGTATTCTTGCTGCGCTGCTCCTGCGACTGGTAACCGCGTTCCTCGTGGCGCTAGCGAACGAGCTCTCCGTCAAGGAAAGCCTTTTCATCGCGATCACTTGGATACCCAAAGCTATTGTTGAGGTTTGTTTGTTTTATTATTTTTTAGCTCCTTGGGAAAAAACGTATACATCTATTTATTTTTTTCTAGACTTATAGATCCTATCGCTTTATTTATTAGTTATTATTTATACGCTAGTATTTATTAGTGAGTTCCTCAGTGAATAAAAAAATATGGAGAAAATAATAATAAACCGGTTTATAAAATAAACTGGTTATATCTTATTAAACTTATTACACCCCTAATATTTCCTACGTCTTACTGATTATCGAAAACATACAGTACATTCGTCAGCGTCCGCAGCTTTTAAAAGCAAGCTTACTGGCCACGGTTTCCACTAAAATGTTCCAAAACACACATGCGCCGCCGCTTGTGTATTCTAGGATGGGTGTAAAAGATAACGCCTTCCCCGCGTTACAAAACTAGCGCAATGGCGATTGCAGCTATCCGCCGGTTACGACAGTTCCAGGATAGCCTTATATTCATTTATTCTTATCACAATGCTACCGCAGTTTTGTCGCTTACGCTGCAGGAATAACAGGCAAAATGTTGATGGAAAAAGAATCATGCATTATATATTTTTTTTAAGTTGATAGTAATAAGAAAGGAAGTAATACGTGACGAAAGGTTGACAAAATGGATATATACCAATATATATACTGCGGGTATCTCTGGGAGTCAAAAACAAAGGAAAACCTCGTCCTTACTACGTACGTACTCGTAGAACAAATCGATAAACCCTTCAAGGATGAGAACATTAAAACTGAGACATGTTTATGAAGCCTATGAAAGGCCATAAAGGACTCGGTGTGATGATATTATTACATATATATATACACATATGTATTTAATATAAAGCAATTGATTGGTTCCATTTTAGAATTGTAATGTTTTTTAAGTAGGATAGTTAAGGAGGGAGTTAAGCTTAACGAAAGCAACAATGAAACTATTTGCAGGTAAATGTATCTAATACCCAAATACTCGGTGCCCAAACAAGACTGACATTAACGTAACTGACCAATTACAACCTTTCTTCTGCTGCCAGCTGTTTTTGGCAGCGCCATTAAACGAAACACAATTATACTGCAAGTCTTAGCGGCTAGCCTGATTGCATATTAGCAGTATTTATTTATTCTTCCCTTTAATGGCTTTTTTTTGGCTTATTTGTATTCATACTAAAGTTACAGTACGTATGTATACGTACGTAATCGTGATTGAGTATCAGCGATGGACTAGCCGTCTGCTACGTTGGCACCTAAAATATATTCCCGGTGAAAAGTGGGTGTGTGGGTACCACCTACACACCTCTGTCTACGCCTGCGGGGACCATTGTGGGAAGGCGTAAAGTAGTTATATAAAGTAAAACAATTCAAATTATAACTTTCAAATCAAGTTCAGACATAATTATAATTATTCTAAAAATACGGAGTACGACACATTGTGTTATTGATACAGTAATGCAAATAATGGTTGCACATTGGCCTTAATATCTAACAAATAGTATCACATGGCGTCCTCAATTAAAATTTGATAAATCTCAAGTTATCGCTGTCACGTAAACTAGAAGGTGACGGCCATGAGTTGTTTATTCTTCCTTAATTTCCCAAATGCGTAATTATAGCAGTCACGTGATCTCTCATCTTGTGTAAATTTTGACAAGATACGCACGATATAAGGAAACCACATGCACATTTTTTACCTTAACCCAATTATTAACTAAACGATGTAAGGAAAATCGCTAGTCTTATATTTATGGAAGCACCCGTCGCACAAGAAAGTAATAATTCATCATAGGGAGGAAGTTAAGGAAAACGTTGGCCGTCCGAAGACGTCCGACCAAATGGGTTGCATATCCGCCCGTGTTGCTAATGTGTGCTTAAGTGATATTTTCATTAACTCGTGAGAACTAGTGCGGCCATGCGGCAGTCCACTGCTCTTCGACTCCAGTTAATTCACTTAAAGTCTCCGCTGCTCCAGTTCCAGGCATTTCAAAACGGACTTCCGTGTTCAAAACTTACATAAACACTATGGGGAACTAGTATTTACATTATGCATTAGGACAAGTTGTGTCACGCGGTTTCATCTGCGCTTATGACGATATGAAACATCCGATAGCAAATCTCACACATTTTTTATGGTATTGTCTCTTATACCGTGGGTTCCGGGAACTTTTGCTACTTAACTGGTGAATGGCATACATATAACTGGCTATTTTAGCAAACACTGTGTTAAAATCGTTGTGGTACTATCAGCCAACGCAACAAAAGCATTGCTTACTTTTTTCTGTTTATGAATGTGAGGGGAATAATAAAAAGCAGTTATTATTTTTATTTTAATAGCACAAAAGAAATAAGAAACATTATATTCTACGCAATTTTCACATAAGATCTCGCGTTCTTCGAGCTTCTTGTTTAGAGATTATGCAGTTTTCCTCACGATTATTTTTTTCGTTACTTAAAAAATATGACGAAATATTAAATCGATCATATCGTATGCTAAGCCTACATAATAAAATAAAAACTGTGTGGCAAGTTATTAACAGAGAAACTGGAAAGACACAAAAACAAGATCAGAATGAATTGTCGTTGAAAATAGATAATCGGACCATTTCTGATAAACAAGAAGTGGCGGAGACACTAGAAAATTACTTCACGAATATTCCAGTGGAAGTTACAAAATCTCTCCCCTCTTCTTCGACATTAGCTGAAGCTCTTTTAAAAGAAAACTTTACTGAGGACATACAAGACTTCAAATTTAAAACAATAAGTACAAGTACAATTAAATCCGCGTTTAAAAGTCTCAATATAAAAAATACTGAAGACTTATGGGGAATATCCGTTAAGGTTCTTGGAGATATCATTGAATCAATCGCTCCTGTCCTAGCAGACATATTCAATCAATGCTTGGACAGTGGCGAGTTTCCTGATCTAATGAAACATAGTAAAGTAGTACCAATTTTTAAATCGGGTTGTAAGAATGATCGCTCTAGTTATAGACCTATATCTGTGCTTCCAGCATTGAGTAAAATCTATGAAAAAATCATGTTGGACCAGATGTCATATCATTTCAACTCAAACGGCATTCTGCATAGTCAACAGTTTGGTTTCACGAAGCGTAGGTCGACAACGGATGCGGGAGTAAAACTCGTCACTCACATTCTGGAATCCTGGGAGAAGTCCCAGGATGCCATTGGCATATTCTGTGATCTCTCGAAAGCGTTCGATTGCGTCGACCACAACACACTGATATGTAAATTACACCACTACGGAATTCGTGGACTCGCTGCTGATCTTGTTCTCTCATATTTATCAAACAGACAGCAAAAAGTTAATGTAAATGGGGCGACGTCCTCCGGGTCCTTAGTCAAGATGGGCGTACCCCAAGGTTCAATTCTCGGTCCTTTTCTATTTCTTGTTTATATCAATGATCTCCCTTATATGATGGCCAAGTTATCGGATATTATTCTCTTTGCTGATGACACATCGCTAATTTTTAAAATAGATAGGAAAAATACAAATGTCTTGCATGTTAATGAAAGTTTAACTGTTCTCTCGAAATGGTTCGCAGCTAATAATCTTTTACTGAATCCAAACAAAACGAAATGTCTTAAGTTCTCTTTACCAAATGTAACACAACGGGATCTGAATTTAAATCTTGACGGCAACAAACTTGATGCTATAGCGGAAACTGTATTCCTAGGAATTACCATCGATTCAAAATTGCAGTGGGGCCCGCACATTAGAACACTTTCCGGTCGGTTAAGTTCAGCTGCGTATGCAGTACGGAAAATAAAGCATTTAACTGATGTAGCCACAGCTAGGCTAGTATACTATGCTTATTTCCACAGTATTATGTCCTATGGCATTCTGCTGTGGGGATCAGCGGCGGACGTTGACTCAATTTTCATTCTACAAAAGAGGGCGGTCCGCGCGATCTATGGCATGGGTCCTCGCGAGTCTCTCAGAGAGAAATTTAAAGAGATCGACATACTAACTTTGCCTTCACTCTATATCTTTGAATGTATTTTATATGTCCGCAAAAATCGAGGGATTTACAAAATTAAAAGCGACTGCCATAATAAAAATACCCGCAGTAAACATGAAATTGTAATCCCGAAATATAGATTAACAAAAACGAGCAAGTCTTTTATTATAAATAGTATACGCTTTTACAACAAGCTGCCAAAGTCAGTTATAGAACTGACCGATATAAAGTTCAAAAACGTTATCAAACGTGTTCTGATTAAAAAAGCATATTATAAAATCAAGGACTACGTTGAAGATAAAGAAGTCTGGCTCTAGTTCCTTCTGCGCATGCGGCTTCCTTGGTAGCTCATAAACGGCACAAATTTGTGGATGTCTCTAACTATTCTGAATCTTTTCTTTTCTCATTTCGGGGTTTTTTTTACAATAATAATTTTACTTTTTTTATTTTAATTTATTCAATATCTTGACCAGAATTAGTTACAGTACTGATGACAATATTTGTGTCACTTGTTTAATTTGTGAATGTGAGAACATTGTAGGCTTTGTAGATTCTTAGATCTTGCTAACATTGTTATAATTATCTTGTTTTATGTATGCTTTGTATAGTAAGCAGCGACCTATTGTCGGGCCTACGTTGTTCCCCCATACTTGGGTACTATTGCTGTAACGAAAAAATATTATTGTTGTATATGCCTAATGATTTGAAAAGAGTAACCATGGAGTTTCTTGCCGGTTCTTCTCCATGGAAGCGACCAACCCGAACCGTGCTCTCTTTTTTTTCGACGTTTTATAAGTGCCCACCTGGGCCTATGTGAAATAAAAAGATTTTGATTTGATTTGATTTGACATAGTGCAGGTAAGTGCATGAATCTCGTTTGTTAAAGTAGAAAGTTAGTTGAGTTCCATTACCCTGTAGGTAGTGCCATTTAATCAGAGGCAAATTTACGGTATAACCAAAACTGTGATAATTTATATAATATAAAGATGGATACCCATAGAGACATAAACCGTACAATTTACAAGGTAACTGAACAATTTATGTAGGTAGGTTGAACCTGAAGGGCCCAACTACTGAACAACAAATGGTTTTAGGTTAAAGCTACTTACGGACTAACTGACTGACTTATGACCTCATCACGTGAACTCTGAATCTTGACCGTAACTACAATTTTATGTGACATAGTAACCCTTTTACTTACTTTAAATTAAACTATTACGTCTGAACGTTCACTAATATGTATATTTTTATAAGGACTAAGAGAAGTTCGACATAAGCATAAATTTCAAATGAATATCTGAATTCTATTCATATTTTATTTTTGTTTCCGTTTGCTATATATGTATATCTATTTTCATTTGTTACATGTTTATGACTCGTAGAAGAAAATAGCTCAAGTAAATGAGTTAAAACAAATTTATTTATTTATTTATAAGGTACACCAACAATACACATATTAAACATTCAAGTACACTTAATCATAAAAATAAAGTCCTGATATGTTTAACAATGACAGGTATTACACAACATTCACTTTACATAGCTACATATAATTTTGATAACAATAAAAAAAAGTATAATAAAATAAGTATAGAGAATAATGACGATAGTGACGAAAATTGTTAACTAATAAAAAAATTCAAACAAGCTAACTACAGTCTCCTATTTTTGGTGAATACATATTGTTAATTTTTGTTAACGCAAATAAAGTCAGTGTATCCTAAGTACGTATATAGTCATAACATCATACACACATATCATCACGCCGAGGGTAAGTAGAGAGAATAGACCACCTGTTTTCTCTAGACTTACAAACCACTTTCGCTTCGTCCATAATATAATTCATCCCACTATTCGCTTTCAGATATTCTTTATTTACAGTAACAACAATTATTATAATATTTAAAAAAGACAGTTTTATAACTAACTACTTACAGATAAAATATTTGACCCAAATCAGTATCCCGCGGAAACGTATCAGTTATGTATTTACATCGGGAACTCATCGAATGTCCGTATCGGCAAATATGTGGTAGAGTATGATGGACTATGGTGGTATAGTATGGTGAAAGTTAATATATGTTACAACCATGGCGTTGGAGTGGTTTAAATCACTATCAATATATCGGATTCCAACCCCGTTGTCAAAAGATGAAACAAAACATCGTGGGGAAACCCTTATAGACAATAACTTAAAAAATGTGATAGTGGTGATAGTACCTAACCTAATAATTTCTTTGATAAAACGTTGGTAATGTAGACCTTCTGCCTACCCCTTCGGGGACCTTTATGGGTGGCGTGAGGATATATATATATATATATATAAAGCATCTTAAGATATGGCCTAGCAAGTAACCTTCCTTCTTAAATTGGAAATAACAGCGCAACAAAATCTGGTACTCGTAACCAGATAATCCCAATTTGCTCGGAGCTCTATCTACCATCTTGCATCGTGTAGTGTGCATCGTTAAATCAATTAGCCAGCCGACCATAGCAAAGCCTGCGGCGCAATGTCTCGGCCAAGTGTCATAATTTCATAAGTCAAGACCCCAAACACCTCCATATATTTGCATAAGCATAATATATCATTATTTATTATAAGGCTCAACGGCGAAAGGAGGACGTGTCACAATTGTTATGTTTATGTATTTATTAAAGGCGCATATAACGGTATTTTTATACATCAAATAATTTCTTCAGTTCGAGGAAATCTAATTGTAAGCTAAGATTAGTCCAGTTTAGGCATACTACATATTATTATTTATTTTGCTTAAAAGTATTCTGATCCCTGATATTGTATATGCATTAAGATATTAATAACCATTACCTCCAACTATTTACTTTTGGTCTGAAAATAATCCAACTAATTTCGATTGTCCGTTGACTTGACTGTCATAATATAACGTTTGAAAAAAAGCGGAATAACGGTCAACCGGACTCTTCATCTCAATCTGTTTAAGTACCTACCTATTTTGAAGTTATATATCTGTCCGCCTTTAGATTCAGTTTCTTACCCATGTACCAAAAGTCATGAAAATATTCTGCTGGTTTGCTGGTTGGAGCAACTTCACCTTGCAAATGATGGACATTTGACACCATGGACACCATTTAGTACAGATACTCTTCTGAGCACAGAAGTTCCTAGAACGATTTAACAACTAGGTGACTTTGGTGCCCTACTAAAAGTATCCATTAAATTGTCGAGTCCCAAAGTGTTAAAAGTTTGATACCTTATACGTACGTAGGCTTGCCTTTCGATATCTGATACGTGTTTTCTAGTGTTATGAGCAACTATGTAGAGAAAGGGCATAACGGGTCAAAATTCACAGTCCAATAGCTGCTGCCCTATAGTTCTTTCCTTGCTGTGGTGTGAAAAATGTATATTTGTCACTGACTATGCACCGCGGTTTCACCCGCGCTTATTTAAATGCTATTGGCAGATTTATTTTCTAGAATAAAACTAATAACCTATCTCAGATCCAAATCACATTCAATTGCTTTATTACATTTCAATTCAATTGATCGTTCGTTGATTTTCGATCGTGAATCGTTTTGGCGTGATTGAGTAAAAAAATCCTCACACATTTTCACGTTTATAATATCAGTAAGGCCTAGTAGGAAACTGACCACGCTTGTCACTGGTACTTGTTTTGATATACACTGCTTAAACTGAAATCAATTACACTCGAGAACATATGATAATTTGGAAATTTATTCGACCCTACATTCGGAGACATAACAATGTTTTTCTGAATTGTCGTTTTCATACAATCGAATATTTTTTATACTCTTTATATTAACTTATTTTATTACAGTGCCATTGTTGATCGACATCACATAAACCAGTTTACCTTTAGGTAATATGACGAAAATTACATTTCCGTTTCCTCGTTTTTTGATGCATTTTGACACAAATGATTCAGCGTAAAAAACGCTTTGTATTAATATTATTATACCGCTATGCCAAATATTGTCCGATATAGTACACATTATACAGTCGATTGAAATGAATAACGTTTTTTAAGGACGCGTTTTATTTGCGTTTTCATAAATTTCATTTCATTGACAGGATTCAGCTGTTCGATAGACATCATTGGTCTTTAATGCCATGGTTTTCATGATTGGAATATATGTCAAATGTCGTTTAATAGTGAAGAATACCACATATTATTAACTATTAAATGACATCAATATAACTCAAAGGTGACTGACTGACTGACATAGTGATCTATCAACGCACAGCCCAAACCACTGGACGGATCGGGCTGAAATTTGGCATGCAGGTAGATGTTATGACGTAGGCATCAATTTTGATTAATTGTACCCCCAAGGGGATAAAATAGGGGATGAAAGTTTGACATTTTAAGCCGATCGGGTGAGACTTTCCATGTATAAAGCTACTATGACGTAGGCATCTCCTATCCCCTATATACACACACACACCCAAAATAAATAAAAAAATACTGCGCAAAGTCAATATCCCACGTGGACGAGTCGCGGACACAGCTACTTTGACATATATTCTGAAATATACACATTTTTCTCATAATCCTTACAAAACATGAACTTAAAAGATGTTTTGATTTTTCTGTTAAGAAGTATATTTTTACCATTATATATTTTGAGCTATGTATGTACATGAAGGATCTTTCTTTCAGCCGGATCAGTAGTTAATAGGAGATCACAGTCAAAAAGCACTACATTTAGGTAGCATTATGGTAAAACTGTATGGTTTTCCAGCACTTCCGATGAATTCGCTGAGTTGCCAGAAGGGAGACCCTTTCTTTTATGTTTTAAGGCTCCACATAGTGGTTCCACCCAACACGTGATCGGCTACGCCCGATCGATACCTTCGATATTCCTCGTGCTTAGCCGTATTAAATGTTTGCTATTTTTTGCTATTATTAGCTATTTTTATAATGTAAATGTTAAAAATTCAAACACAAATTGTTTTTGTGTATGATAACAATTAAAACACAAATACTATTTGTGGATGACAGCTATTCAAAAACAAGTTGTTTTTGTGTATACCTTGAAATGTAACGTTATAGATGTAGCTATTCATTAAACCTTTGCCAGCCATAACTGAATAGTTAATTTACAACTTGTTATTACTTAAGTACTATTCAATAACCAAATTGTATTATAATTTCAGGCGGTTCTGGTGCGAGTAGCATCGGATTCTCTGTGGACAGACGCCAGTAATCAAGACAAGAGAATAGCTACGCAGCACGCAAATATGATTGTTATTGCCATACTAATAACGTCGACTTTGGGATCAGCGCTCACAACGATTTTAGGACCAATTCTCCTCTCACAAGAATCGAGGGTCGCCCCCGAAGGTATCTTTTCTATTTGTCAAAGTTCACAAAATAATTCTACCTTTGAATAATTACAATGGGCACCAAATTATGCAGGTAAAGTTAAACTTTTGTTAATTTGGAGGGAATGACTTTTTGTTATATAATGTCTCTTTTGGCTGATACTAATTTAATAAGAGAAAACTATTTGATTGGGTAAAGCTTGAAATAGTCATTGGAAAAAAGACTCAGGGAGCAAAAATATTATAACAATAATAACGCTTCTTCCTTTATTAATTAAAAAACCCTAGTCCATTAATGGCCCCAACGACCTTTATAATTACCAAAGTAATTATAAATTAATAAAGACTGAACACAGCCTGAGTATATACATAGATCTACAATAACAATAACCATTAGTATTCTCAATGGCTCGGAACCCAACCCTCTTGGTGCCTGAGATAACAACTACTTGCATACATTATAATGACCACCTAACAGCATTGAGCATCCTGCAAACCTCAAAGCTGTATCATTGAAAGGTGTTATTTTTTATAATATAATATATCCTCACGCCTTCCCACAAGGGTCCCCGAAGGGGTAGGCAGAGGTGTATAGGTAATACCCACTCACCCACTTTCCGCCAGAGGTATATTAGGTGCCAACGTGACAGATGGCGAGTCCATCGCCGTTACTCAAGCACGACTATACATACGCCTTTGAATTTCTTCCAGACGTATGCAGGTTTCCTCTCGATGTTTTCCTTCACCGTAAAGCTCGTGGTGTGACTAATCACTGTACTTAAGTTCGGAAAAACTCATTGGTACAGTCGGGATTCGAACTTGCGACCTTTGCGTCGCAGGCAACTGCTCGAACCACTCGGCCACCACGGCTTTTTATTTTTTAATAGTATATTATTATACTATTAGATTATTATATTAGACATTTTTAATATATTCTCACGCCTTCCCACAAGGGTCCCCGAAGGGGTAGGCAGAGATATAAGTAGTACCCTCACACTCACTTTCCGGCAGATATATTTTAAGTGACAACGTGACAGTCCACCCCCGTTACTCTAGCACGACTACATACGCCTTTGAATTTCTTCTCGAACGTATGCAGGTTTCCCCTCCATGTTTTCTTTTACCGTAAAGCTCGTGGTGTGACTAATCCCTGTACCCAAGTTCAGAAAAACTCATTGGTACAGTCGGGATTCGAACTTGCAATCTGTGTGTTGCAGGCCACTTATCGAACTACTCAGCCACCACAGCTCACCACGGTATTTAATTGGTCATTAATTTGTTTCAATTAAATAAAATAAAACAGAGTAACCAAATTAAACTAAATAAAAAGTGGTCCCTAGACGAACTAATAATAATAATAACTAAAAATAAACTTCCTGCCTCTGTTTAAAAGTACTGAAAGATGGTCCATCAGTAACACAAAAACATAATTTTCCAAAACAGTCATACGCAATGCGACGTGTCGTGAGATTTCATAAGCATCTCTAACAATATGTCATAGTAACAGATGATAAAAAAAATTAATCTTGTGCTATAAATAGATGATTGGATAATTTTATAAACACGAAAATCGTTTCATGCATGATATGAATGTTACCTATCTAGTAATTACTGATAAATACCAAAACTTTACTAGTCATCGGTGACGTGCTATCAGCGAATCAGTTAATTCATTTATAGTTTCATTGAATTGTTACCGATACCAATGTACGTATTATTAAAAAAATAACTTCTATTCTGAAAATTATAATATATAAAATATTTTCACGCCTTCCCATAAGAGTACCCGAAGGGGTAGGCAGGTGTATCGGTAGTACCCACCCACCCACATTCCGCCAGAGATATATTTTAGCTGCCAAGGTGATAGATGGCGAGTCCGTCGCCGTTACTCGAGCACGACTACACATACGCCTTTGAATTGTTTCTCAGACGTATGCAGAAGATTATATAGATATTAAATAGCACGCACTGTCCCTTACTGGGCCGGCTCTAAACTAACAGACCTCCATCGCTTAATTCACCATCATCAGTCTTCGTTCATGCTCGCCGGTAGGAAAGGTATTATTATTATTTATAGGATATAAATACTGTTCGCAATAAACGCCACTAATGGAATCATTAGATATTCCGCATAAACAAAATTAGTTGAATCGATACTAAATATAGGCTTCATAATTTAGATACGACAAACGACTCCTCAAATCAGATGAACGGGTTAGCTTACAGGTGGTAATATATTAGCATACTTACACCCAAGCAGTAAGTCCATTAGTTATGTACATTTAAATGTAATAGTACACCTGATACGTGGGTTCTGTCGCAGTATCTGATATCAGCTACAGTGTATTAGCATTGTCATGGATGTACATATACATATATGTTCAAGTTTTTCCATTAAGGTCTCCAAAGGGGTACTGCACAGGCAGGCTCTGCTAGACCTGCCTGTGCAATACCGCTTTTTGTATTTTAAGTGCCAAGATCCGAAAAATTTATGGTACAGTCGGGATTCGAACATGCTAACTTTCTATCGCAGGCGACTACTCGAAGCAATCGGCATCCACTGCTAAATTTGAAACAAATTGAAATGTAATGTTAAACATATATGTCTCTACATTACGGGCCACATGCCTTGCAGAAATTGTACCCTTATATCCCCAGAGAAAAAAAGTTATTATAGCACTTAAACTCGTCGTATATTATATTCCGATAACACCAAGCCCATATACCAATAGGTATCAGATAATGACAGAATATAAGATATACAGATCATAAAATACATCATTCCTACTGTATCCAAAAATAAACAGTAGACTTTTATAACCTTTAGGACTTAGCTTCTTATTTTTGTGTTTATAATATAATATTATCGCACAATTTTATAATAAATTTTCCTTTGATGATTAAACATGAAGGCACTTAATGACTAGAAATGTTTATTTAACTGATTGATAAAGAAAGTATAAATCTGAGGGTTGGGAAATCTACTGATTTATGGTTTGCTTCATGGAGACTCATGGCAGAAGCACTCACTCACGTATGTTAATTAACATATTTACAGATTTTATACATCATCATGTAACATTTAGCGAATTGATTAATTTCAAATATATCTTAAACCACCCTATATTCATCGGTGACATGTGTTGAGTTTTTTAAGGCATAGAGATACTTTAAATTTTTAAGACAGAGATTTTTAAAAGTTTCAAGACTTTTAATTACCACCTAATTATTTCGATTGATTCAATCTTAATTAGAACTTCCTTATATATTATAAATACGTATAACTCACACAAGTAAGGAAGATTTTGTTTGATGTTATAGTAAACTTGATAAACTTACCCCAGCGGAGTGTTTGATCTGCTATAACTGAGTCCTAGAAACTTTACTCGCCGCAGGATCAACACTTAATAAGAGCAGTACCACTTGGCTACGATCTTTTGTAAAGTTGAGGTTCTAACCTAGTCGGGCTTTATTTTGATGGAATAATAATCGTGTTCTATCTCATTTCACATACTATATAGGAGCATAAAGCAGTATGTATGTATATAAAAAGGTTATTAGGTTTAACAACATCTCTAAGAAAATACAAGTCCAATTAAACTAATACCAGTATCATTACTATAATAAATGGTATGTTTGTTTCAGACTTTTATCGAAAGCAGACATTGTCGCCGCCTTCGCTAGACCAGAGAAGAAATAAATCTTCAAGCTCTATTCAATATATTGATGTCCAATAAACATTCATCATTTTTGATATGACCATGACTTTTTGTAATTACATAATTCCTAAATTAAAGGTAATATCAACCGATGAATGATCCTTTAACTTCTCTTCAGCTATTATGATACGTACATAGGTTCTATACTGCACGCTAACCGAAGGACGGTCGAAGTAGTTTACCCCAGGTGTGCATTAAAATTTGAAAAAGGAAGATTCGGTTGTGCCCTTCCTACAGTTTGTTTAACATCATTCTGGGATCATTTAGGATATCAACACCCAGAGCCCACGGATGCGAGCAGCATACATTTTCCAACAAGGAGACGTAATACTAGACTACTGGATTTTGACTCATAAGACTAATTGTTACTGTAACTATTAGTCTGGTACACACATAATGGTAATCGTACTTGGGCGTAAAAGCCAATGATCTAATAATCATGACAAAAAAATAAAAATTAACACGTTCGCTTGGATTTTCACTTGATTACGGATAGTGCATAACATACATACAGATCATAACACCGAGTCCTTCACTGGGTAAGTAGGGAGAATAGAGCATCATGTCTTTATAGACTTATAGACTTCTTCCGCTTCAGATAGATACACCAGTCTCCCCATATGTACATGTTGGGTTCGATTTAATCTACGTGCTTAATACATAGACTCCCTGTACCTCGTTTTGCATGTACTTTCGCATTGTTTACCTATATGTTTTCTCAGTCTTTTTTTTGTATTGTTTACGAAACGTCCAAATACTAAATAACTCTACAAGTTGTATCATGTCTTTCTCCGTCTCGACAATTAACTAAACCCACTTATTTTTATATTCCCATTGGCTTGCACCTGAAATGTCTTGATAGTTAAAATAACGAGATCTACCTAATCTTAATCCGCTTAATACCCTAGGAATTGCTTTCTCGCTATAAATCGCTTGCACTCGCGCGCAGACAATACTCGCTTACGTGTTCGGTAAACACATACACAGAATACCTTATGGGTTACTTGGGTGTAAGTGTTACTATGGATCACACCAACATTATGAAACGTAAGTACTTAAATTAACGTTATTATATCAATAATATAGGTAGGTAAGTCTGGAGAGAACTGGCTCTCTGCACTCTCTATCTACCCTAAGTACACAGTGTACACATGCTATTTATATAGGTTGCATGTTTGTTTGCCGCCTTGCTACATTCATGTAGGCATTATTTAGTTTAATATAAGAAAATGTTAGGGCATTTATATTATATTAAAGTGGATGTGTGGGTATCACCTATACAACTCTGCTGATATATTATTATTATTTATATTATAAGAATTAAAATTTTAGCATTTTGCTTATAACATTAAAGTGCAATTCGCCAAATATTAATAGTTTTTATCTAATAATTTATAAATTAAAAAAAGTATAAATTTGTTTTATTTGAATTTTTAAATTTACCTATATAGCAATAAATTCACTCGCAAATAGTCAAATGCTTTATAGACCCTCCGACGCACGGGTTTTCGATAACCAAAAGTCAATTTAGCAAACCTGTACCTTGAAATTGTTTAACTTTGGGGTTCTAGTTGTAGAGCAGCGTATTTTGCTGGAGCTATCACGAACAAGCCGCAGGCTTAACGTCGCCCGATAATTACGAAGTTATTTGTTCGGTAACAGTTCACAGGTACGAGTAAAGTCTACGAAGGTTAATCACATCGTGTGTTTATAACTGCCATAATTTTGTAGTCGCGCACAAGCACAGTGGCAAATGATATTTATTTATTGATTCCGCCCATGACGTGACCACAGCCAGCACCTCCGCAGCTCGCGCGCAGCTACGTTGATCATTCCGCCGATATCTTATGAACCATGTTCCTGCCATCACCCGCTAGTGCCTTTTACATAGTATTTATCCAATAAGTGTTCGCTAAAAGAGGGAGATTTCGGTTCACAAGTGCTTTTTCTTTCAAAAATGTTAGAAAGTGAGTAATTTTTAATAATCAATAAATTACTTTACGACTGTATTTGTAACCTTTTCTTCAACCAGTTGCGCAAATTGTCCTGAATTATTTTTTGTAAAGATAGGAGTTCTAAAGCAACTATTTCTTACTACGATTCTCTTATTTTTTATGGTGTTGCATATTTGCTAGTTTCATCATCGAATTAATGGTGATGATTTGTATGTAAATATGTATGTGTATGTAAATATATATGAATAGTTGATTCAAGTTAATATAGTTCTTGTTCAATGAATTAAAGTGTATTATAATAATAATATTTTTATTTGCTAAAACATGGTATATATAGGTGATACAATTTTCAAATAGACATTACAAACATGTTTTGCTGGATATATTCCAGCGTGAAAATATACTGTTTCTTTTTTAAGAGCTATCTTCTAAAAAATCTTGTACACTATAATAATTTTTGTTCCTCAGCCACTTAAACATATTCGTTTTAAACTGTTATCTACCTATACACCTCTGCCTACCCCTTCGGGCCCCTTATGGGAAGGCGTGAGCATATTGAATTTATTCTCAAACGTGTGCTGGTATGGTATGCTATTCCATAACGACTTTCTGCCGTAAAGCTTTCAGTGTGATAAATGTGTGGTGTTAAAACCTGCCATGTTTTAGTTTGCCGATGCCTACTTAAACTTGGTCACGACGCCTTTATTGAGCAAAAATTATATAAATGTAACTAACCAATTTAACTCTTCGAAAGTAAGTTCAATATAATTATATTACAAAGGTCTACTTACATTTGAAAAATGTACGTTACGGTTATGCTCGTTTAACTAGTATTAAAAGCTATACTTAGAGTAATAGAAGTACATAATGAAACGGTTCTTACACGCCTAGTCTAATATTGTATTACCAAGACCTTCAAACAGTCTTCAACAACATTTTCTTTTCTGAATAAAGTATCTATAATTAGTGGAGCTAGCGTGTGCAACAAGACAGTTTTTCATTTGCTACACTTTCCACAAATAACATAAATATATTCTCCTAAATTCAAACGTATGGAAGCAATACTTATCTGGTAGCATGATGCATTTATTAACTCCAATAAAGATTAAACCATGATTTATTAACGCATTAATCAAAATTGTATTCATACAACTTACGTATTGATCATGCAAACAACAGAATCATTGAAGTCAACGAATTTGCTTTGTTACTTCAGCGGACGGCATTGCGTGCGCCTTAATGAATGGAACTCGTGAACATCGAGTTGCTCTCACCATGACCTAACATGAACGCAGTGACCGTGTAATAAACTGTGCCATTTTTTTGTCAATAAATAGAAGTTGTAAATTAGTACGCTTTTTTATTATGCGTTTATTTAATGGGTAATTTCAGATTCAAGCATAAATTTAATACAACACATACAACAATAAAACCCGTAACATGGCCATGTCATATTGCAAACAAAAAATACTATTAGTATAATATAAAAATACGTTCCTAGTGTATACTTGTATAATTATATCTTTTAATCTAACATTATTCAACAAAGGATGTGGGCAAATAAGATCTCAAATTAATAAAATTTGAGATACTTTGCATGATATTTAGTTTGCAATGCACTTATTGCATTAATAACATTATTGAGAAGTGAATACTCAGTGTAATTAAACTATACAAAATACCTCTATTCCATCGAACATTTGAAACCAAATAGGTGGATATTAAAGATATGCTTACAGATCAACTGGTAGTGGTCTACTTTATCACTGGTATGGATTAAATTAACTACTGTTATATATAGTATCGAAAAAGATTCGGAGAAATAGTAAATATCTAGTTTTTTCAGGAAATATATTAATACGCACTTATTTCCAAAATTTGAAGAGGCATAAAATATTAATTCCAACATCTCAGACTAGTATTATTTATAGTAGTAGACTGTTTTCTATTTTGTGACTCGCATTACTTAATGTAATATGATCGTGAGAGGAACGGTTTAGTGCTATTATGTGTATTACACTATTCCACTGAGGCTAAAACAGTATCTTCTGGAAGTGTACCAGTATTTCTTAACTAATACATTTATGGCCAGATACTGCTTTTAAGCATATTTATGCCCTCTCCTCCTCCTGTACTCCTGTGCTCACTCTACCATAATGTACAATTTTACAACACATTATGTCAAGAATATTAGTTTCCTAGTGAAACTTCAAGAATTTTCCAGTATTTACTTAGAACGCTTACCTTATTTCCGAATAACCCTCCCCATAAACCATTTAGTTGTGTTTATTTGCAGTCTCCGCTGAACTGATTCAATTGAATTGTCCCCGCTTCAACAATCGATAACTTTAACGAAAACGACTGCTTAAGGAATTGTGATTTAGGTCCTTTGAAATTCGAAGGATACCAGTAATTTTCAACCCCTGTATTAATGCCATTATTAGGGCAGAAAGCTAATTTAGTTGAAGTGGCTGAACTTGAACCAACTACCATCAATTGAGCTACCCAATACTTAATAGTTACATAAATTACAAGGCATCTTGTAGGTACCGGATTTTGTCATGCATGTTAGTACAGGCCTTTGTCCGGTCGAGGATCATAATTAACGTTTAAAAATCGAATCTATAAGTTGATTGTAAAACGTAAATTCCTTTACCTGACGTTCCAGTTTTGCTTCGTATGTACAGCTACAATTAAAAATCTTTGCAAAATATCTAGTTGGCAACGAGATCGGATTCCGAAAAAAGTTGAGACTAAACGATACAGAATTGAGACTGACACCTCCTTTTTTGTGTCATTTATATGGAGGTTTCATTAGACTCTTATAACCTAATGAAACCTAATATCAAACTGAATTGAGCAGAACATGTGTATCAAGATCGATGTTATCGTGACAAGGTCGCGAGGATGCCTAGTTGATGTGATGTATTAGATGTATTTACATGAGTCAACTTGCGGTATACGCTTATATATTATATAGAAATGTAGTTATATAATATATAAAACGAAAATCATTACGACTTTATTATTACGTGATAGAAAAATCGTAGAGTTCACACCGAGCACAGTATAGTTAAGTGTTTGACACCGGTGTGATTGCATGATTTTTTATTCAACCATTTTGGTTTTAAACCAAAAACTAAATATATTGATAGATTTACCAAATACATAGATTCAAAACAGGCATTAGTAAAAACAGTATTATCAAACATTTTATGGTACATTATACACGACATAATCATAGTATAAAGAGAGGGAGTAAGTAGGTTATCTCCGGCCCAATTCGCGATATAATTACCTACTGTCTTAGGGTTGTCACTTTTAGCTAAATATTAGGCGCGGCTGTTCGCGCTTCGCGCAGCCACTGAAGGCGTCTGAAATAAAAAGCACATTTAATATACATTAGGTATCTATAATAAAAAAATAAATAAAGTGAATGAAATATTATCATTAAAAGAAATAAAAACAACATTAAAAACTAACGACTGTCTCTTAGACTATAATCGTATTTGTACCTAATACATTCTAGTAGGAGCCTACCTGTGTGATAGAAAACTAATACAAACAAAAAATATGTAAGTACGTAGGTCTCTCTACTCTCTCGTATATCTCATCATCAAGTAAAATTATATTATGCTAGAATAAGTGACTAACTTACCTTTCCTGTTCAATAGGTAATCTGAACAGAGACAGGTCTGGAATCGATGAATTATTAAGACACCCAAACACACAGCAATACGTTCTTCTGCGATTATCAGACATTTTGATGAATAAATCATTTGGCGGTGCCGAAAAGCCGTGACGCGCGCGCGAACCTTGTGCAGTGTTAGCCCCGACTGGCGCACTGAGAAACGGGTCGAGATTTTGTTAGAGTGTGCGTGCGTCGACACATAGATACAATAGCGCACACATACAAGCCGCGCGCGGTGCGTTTGTATGAAGATAACCTACTTTGTCTCTTTATGCTATGACATAATCGTAGTGTCCCCGGTTTATTTAATCATTTTGTTGCGAACTCACATGGTACGCAATATTAAGAGTAATAAAGCTTCATTGTTAACTAGAGCCGTACCAAATTCTTTTTTGAGTTATTAAATATAGTCGTGGTGGCCGAGTGGTTCGAGTAGTTGCCTGCAACTCAAAAATTGCAAGTTCGAATCCCGACTGTAATAATGAGTTCTTCTGCACTTAAGTGCAGTGATTAAACACACGACAAGTTTTACCGTGAAGGAAAACATCAAGAGAAAACCTACATACATTTGAGAAGAAATTCTAAGGCGTATGTATAGTAGTGCTTGAGTAATGGCGACGGCCTCGCCATCTGTCACGTTAGCACCTAAAATATTCTCACGATCTACCTTGCTTATAATCGAGGTAATCAGATCTCGATTTTCCTTGTAAAATGGTCTGCAAACGCGACACAAGAGTAGTTTCTTAGATGAATCTGGTAACCAGCTATATCGATATACACCGGATCGACCCCAACTATGTTTGGGATAAGGCAAAAGAAATAATTCGGCTTTTATAGTGTGCGCTATAATGTGGGGTTACCCTACAATGTTTACTTTATTTCAGTTCTCCAAAACGTTATCAATGCTCCTATTCGCCTTTTATATTTCCAATTCTTTAGATGCCTTTTATTTTCCGGCTGACCTCACTATGTCAATCTAAACAATGTATTTTTAGCTCGAGCTGCTTTATTTTACTTCATAACTAAGTTCATGGCTCTGCTTCGTATAACAAAATAAACATTCATTGTTTGAACCAAATACATAGTTATACAATCACATCTTATTTTAAGTCAGCTCTCGTACGAACATTTAAATACCTGCAATCAGAAAGAAGTGTTTGCTCAATAAGTTGTTTATTCCGAAGACAACTGTTCATAGAAGAAATGAGATAATCATTACCGATGCCATAGAAAGTATATACATTATAGATTTAATGCAAACAATTATATTTGTCGGAGAACCGGCTTAAAGCAGGGTTATCAGATGAAAACAAGTCGTAGTGTTTTAATATGCTTACAAATGTCAGTGGCTTGTGAAGATCTAGTAACTAGTTGTTTAACATAGCCTGTCGAGTCAAATGATACTAGGAACAAGTTCAAATGGGTACGAATGTTTTATTCACTATAAACGGTGTGATTAGCTATGAAAGTTGTTTGGAATGTAATACTAATTAAGTATTACCAAAGAAATCTGATTTAATGCGGATCACTATTGGGCATAGCTAGCTCGTATCTCCGTATCCCCTTCCGAAAAGATACTACTAATAATAATGATATTTATAAAAATCGTGTATCAAGAACCTCGCTGAACTATCAGTATCAGATCATCCAAACAATATAATGGTAATTAATTTACCATGTTGAAAAGTGACGCCAATGTATGTGGCAATGCTATTGACATAATATGGTATGCAAATATTACTTAGTTAATATGTCCCACAGTAATTGTAAATCATTGTTGATTGTTCTTCGGGGAGAAGTTGTTTCCGTGAATAAATCTCAATACACAGAATTAACGGTTTGTTTTCAGATATCGCTAATTCTCTCACCATTGTTTTGAATTTTCGCAGGATTTTCTTTATGTATTCAGGTTTGTTGATTTACGACAGAGTTAGATATTATCTGTAGATAATGTCTTAAATAGGAAAATCTAAATCGATTGTCATTCTGAATAAACACTCAAAAGAAGAATTCTACCTATCGCTTTAATAGATTACATACTCATCACGTAGAATCCTGTTTTATCATGACATCGAATTCCTCACGGGATAAGTAGAGAGTAACGTCCTCTCTAGGCTTATAAAATTGTTCAATCACGTTCACCAATCTTCTCATGCATGCTTGCCGGCTTGGAGAGCTTTTGACACGCGAAAAGATCTCGATTCTTCGATTAATTTGATGTGGGTAAGACGTGGTCTTCCTCTCTTCTTTTGCCGGACAGTTTTAGATTATATATAACACGGTCAACCTTTCGTCACTCATCCATCTTTATACTACCACCATACCAAATTTATCTGTAGCAGTTTAGACTTCAGAAAGTAAAAATACATAGCCATACACATATATGCACGTTATAACGACACTAGTACCTTTATAAATCTAAAAAAAACATTTCTAGATTTATAAAGGTGTCCTACACAGTCAAAAAAATATTTTCAGCTGTGTAGGACGAAATATGTACATATAATATTTGAGCTAGTATGTATTACAACAGTAAAGCAATCATGGTTATTGAAATGTAAACACAAGCACATGCTCTCCTGGTCCAATCCGTGCAATAACAAGTCAACATGGAGGTTAGTACTATCTGCACTAAGATGTGATGAATGAACAAACGGCAGTGTTCTCGAGTCACGAGCGATGAGAGAAATAAGCCTTTGATTGCTACTGTATAAAGACATATTCAGATGTCACTTATCATGTCATTATTTCGTTGCAGATAAGGAGGCGGCAACTGCTATCGATAAAGGTGTCTACTTAATTCACGGCGAGGAAGATATGAAAACGTAAGCACATTTTACTATGTGCAATAAATAGTCTCGCATTTCTCCAATTATCTCACTGAGCTCTGTACCAATTACATGTAACATTGTCATGAGCGAAGACGATAGTTTGTTATTCAGAATACCTAGTTGCAAAGTGAACGCAATGCGAGACTCAGAGTGAGATATTCATGTCAATTAAGAGGTTCAATTAAAACGACTTATTAAAATATTGTCAATTCATATAATGTTTCGTTTTAGGAATAGCTTAGAGTTTACCACTAGTTTCAATGCGGAAAAGAATGATGTAGAAGATTTGAAGAAAAGTCCTAAATGGTATAGTACTGCAGTGCCACTAGTCGTCCACTACGTTACATTGACCTTATTAGGTGAGTAAATGCAAAGCAACATTTAAAACCTACATATTTACTTCCTCGGTATTTTGTATCAAGAGACACGGTGACCGAAATGAAACCTGAAACATAATTAGAGACAACCGAAAATCGGTAAAAATATCTACAATTAATCTGGTCGTCTAGAGATGATGACTACCGTGTTAGAAATCGGGGCTCGATACTAATAGTAAAATATGGTATCTTATATACATTTTACAACCTACCGGGAATATAATCGAATATTAAATGCGAGTGATCGGATTTGATTTGAATATTTACGGCACACACGCTACAGGAAAAATCTCAAGAGTAGGTACAGCTCGCGCGATAAGAGTTTGGCTTTGACCGTTATTGCGCAGAAATCAGAAATTGGGTATCAACGGGCAATTAGCGGGGTGCGGGGCGGGTCGTTCCCTGCCTCTCGCACCGATACGACGTACCGCGCACTCCTGTTGTACAATCACGTTCACAAGTGAATTGCTATTTTCGTTAATTGTTTATTGTTGTCGATTGTTATTATTTGTTGAGTTTGTTTGTTTAAGTTTGTCAGTTAAGTTTTTTTTTGTTAAATATTAAAAAGTGGTTTGAAAATGCGTAAAAAAAACATTGTTTTAAAAAGGCAAGCACGGAAAATATCCAACCTGGTACATAAAAAAAGAAAAGTATTGTGTGCGTGACAGTACCCATGCGCAGTAATCCCCTCCACCCGAAAGTCAAAGCCAAACTCTCGCCGCGCGATCTGTAATAAGTGCTATTTGCATTCGACGTTACGCCAGTCCCGCATTTAGATTCGAAAAGCAGTGCTAATATTGTGTCGAAATATATACTTTATATTTTATGTATCAATTACAATAAAATTTTTAGGTACCTAGTTTTACGTGGTAGGTAGAATTTTTGACTTGCTTGTGTGCGTTTACATCACGTTATCCAACTTTACTGGGGGTGAGGTGAGCACAATAGATATACAAGTCCGGCCCAGCTCCCTAACTCGTCATCCAGCTGCTCTAAGGTTTGAACCCTACAGGGGGTGCCCTTAGCTGTGTTTGCATAGCACCTTAGAAGTGCCTAGCTGGAGGCCTTGGTCGGCCTTGGTTTTGTAGCAAAAATTCCCGATACAAGTGCTAAGAGAGACAATACAAAGAAAACAATGGATGCCGAATTTTAAATGGATTATTCTGACTAGTGCATTATCTTCTTATTACAGTATTGTATTACTGCGACTAAGGAGTTTCCAGATCTTGACATGAAACATCTGTGTTGGCAAAAACGAGACTTGCCTGTTCTTTATACTGCTAGGGCGGAACCGTAACTCACAAGTTGAACGTTGCTAGCACCTTTGTGGTCTGGTAACTGCTACTCCAACACCACCATTCCAACTGTATGCTTATTTACTACCTACTTTTGTAGTATTTAAATAGTATGGTTTTTACTTGATATATAAATTAAATATTCCTGAAAGGGTGAAAAACAAAGCAATCTCTAAATGCGCTAATGCAGCGTTTGTAGTGAATAATCTATGACGTAGTCCCTTTTTAAGCACATTAATCCAGGACAATGCGTGGTCACCTTTCGTGTTATTTTACAAACACAAAAACAAACAAATCGGCTTTATTCTTAGCTTTATTCTACGCTAATTTTATAATTTACGTTCACATGGCATCATAAATAACTTCTTCGTTATTTGAATTCATTCATCATTTTATAATTTATTACCTCTATATATAAGTCCAATTTGGTTACAAAATTCGTTCTTCATCTATATTCTTCATTAGATTTGAATTTCATTACATCAAACATAAATTCACTTAGAATATGCGCTTCATATGCAAATGGGTGAAATATATTCGTAGTTAACGTTAAACAGTATCTGGTAACGCTTATCTCATAAAACAGGCAATAGTTATTAAGCTTTGTCTGCAGTCCGTTCTTTTAATATATCACACGTTGTATAATGGAGCGGTGTTGCGTGATTTGTTTTATCGAATGATTAAACGACGAACATTTATATAAATCAATTTTTTAATTCTAAAAAGTATTTTTCGTTATCAACATCAACATCAGGTCTATTATCTTACCGAAACAAACATAGCCTTGATGAAATCACGAGACTTCCGTGATAAATGCACATACTGATCCGAAAATACACGTCATAAAATACGCGGTGGCTGTAGCATTAACAAAGTCAAATAAAAACGAAGTAAGTTTATTTTGATATTAAATTTCTAACCTACTTAATGAACATATCATTAAACAAAACTATATCTCAAATTGCAAGGCTATTTTCACAAAATCCTTCACATAGTTAATGGTGGTCGAGTGGTTCGACTATTCGCCTGCAAAATCAAGACAACAGGTTCAGACGCTGCTTGTCCCAATTTATGGTGAATTATACCGAAAGGAAAACTGCGTACATTTAGGAAGAAATTCATTGAAGTCTGTATAGTCGTGCTTGAGAAACAGGGATAGACTCTCCATCAGTCACGTTGTAACCTAAATATATTCCCAGTGAAAAGAGGACGTTGTTCCACCTCACCTACCCTATTTCGGGCGGCGTCAGAAGAGCTATACAATTATTTGATAAAAATAAAACTATTTATGTAATGTTGAATTAAACCATTACTAACAGTTTATAATCATTGTAAAACAGTATTCAATATACATAACTACATTCAGACATATCAACTGTAGGGGTAGGGTAACGGGGTAGGCTGAGACACGAGTACATTACTAGATTTCTCCAGACTTACAGACCTTTTCACTCATCTCGATTACTCTTAGCATTTCCATCCTTGATCGTTGACTCATTTTGATTAGGAAGTCGGAACGTAGTCCAACCTAAATTGCTATAGTTGCAGATTTGTTTTAACAAGATTAAGAAGAACTATTTAAAGCACCTCATTTATAAGTGCGTTTCACCTAAGCAAAGTGTGTTTAATTTCAGGCCTTCTCATATGGGGCTGGTTATGGTGTGTGTGGGGTGACAACTGGGGATGGAATGGGCCTTGGTTCCGCATGGCAGCCGTTGTTGCTGTGGCTTGGGGTAGCGGTCTCTTCCTTCAACAATGTACTACACTTCCGCCACTATTGGCTGCGCTTCTAACAGGAATCCTTGCACGACATTTAAATATCCTCGACATGCGATATTATGCCGAAATAGATGGCTTTCTAAGGTAATTAATTGAATTATATTGAAATTAAAATTTGTGTTAACTTTTCATCCTTGCCTTGACATGAAATTTATTACATAGCATAGGAATGAGGATGTATAACAAAGAAGAAACATTTTAGATAGTAAGTTAATTATTAAAATACATTTGCAAGAAAAGCCTATGAAAGTTTTGTCCCCATAGTAAATTCGTTTTAAACAATGCTATATTTGTACTTACGTACAAATTTAAGGTTAAATATTTAAGAAGATCTAAAAAAAGTTATCAAATGACCAGTAATCACACAGATTATGGCGGGTAAATATGTGATACGGCTATCTTAAACTAATAATTTTAATAAAGACTCATCAAACATTTGTCTTGTCTAAACACTGCGTCATTTTTCACGTGGCTTATGACAACTTTCTCTGTAACATTTTTAACGTTTTCCTTGAGATGTAGGGAATAATATTTTTACTGCTACCTAATATTTAAATAGAATATTTGTTGGATTTCTTTTCATGTAATTGCGATGATACGTAATTTATTCCTCTGGTGAATTTGAGAAAAGCCGTGTAGCCGGGTGAGCTATTCAGAAAAAATAAATATGATACACAAATAAATAGCTGATGGTTTTTGGAGTTCCCCAGTATTTTTTAGATCAGCACTGAAAACCATATGATTAACGATCGCGGGTTTGATTCCCGCACATAATAAATCTAAGTATGACTAAGAATCTTGATCGGGAATATACCCACGCTAAAGTCGACGCCCACACCCCCCACGGCTTAGGATAAAGATTATTTATATTCAAATATTTTATATCATCTTATCATTTGAAGTTATATTTACGTTACTAAAGTAAACTGTATGTTCTCTAAGAGAGAAATAAGGTTATATGCGAACCATTATCGAATTAATTTATTTGTTTCGAGTTGACTTTGCCGTAGGATATCGCGTGGTATCAAACTATATTGAGCTTGGCAAATATTGTTTTGTGTACAGAAAAGTGTACCCAGTGATGATTCTGGGTAAAGGGTCACTGGCCTGGGACGTGAACTTCATGAAGAGCAACTGGCTGAGGGTGGCCGGTCTGGGCGCGGTACCCTGGACTGTAGAAGTAGTCACACTGGCGGTTTGCACACGGTACCTACTCGACTACCCTTGGATATGGGGTATGCTACTATTTCATACTGGCCCTTTAATTAAAGTAATAGTAAATTAAGTTTTTCTGAACTTAAGTACAGTGATTAGTCACACCACGAGCCTTACGGTGAAGGAAAACATCGAGAGGAACCCTGCATAATTTAGAGAAGACATTCAAAGACTCATGTTCAGTGGAGCTAAGTAACGGCGATGGACTCGCCATCTGTCACGTTAGCACCTAAAATAAATCTCTCGCGGAAAGTGGGTATGGAGATTTTTAATATTTACATACATTAATTTAAAGGTTGAGTACACCATCGCCAATATGTCATACCTAGTATTTGGTTTAAATCGATGTAGTCATCAATACATTGTTTAGTAATAATTAAAACGCATGACTGCTAATTTTATACTTAGTTTTACTTGACATAAATAGCACTATTTTAGCATTACAATACTTAGTTTGTCTTCGTAGTTATTTGATTATACATACATACATACATATCATCACGCCAGGTCCCTAACGGTAGGCAGAGAGTATAGAGCGCCAGTTCTCTCTAGACTTACATACCTCTTTCGCTTCGTCCACATTCATCAGTCTCTATATGTATTTAATCAAATATGTTACATCATTATTTACTCCTTATTTCATGTAGCTCATGTAAAGAAAGCCCAAATATACGAGTAATTATGTGACAAATATCTGGGACCTTTAATGAATCATGTTTTCGTATTAATAGGACAATAAATTGACGCTTGATCTATTTTAATTGGCGCAATTTTACTTCTGTCCTATTGGCATTACGCTCCTTAAAAACCTGGACTATAGTCTAGGCATAAGAATTCTTTCATTCGAATATGACAGACAAATTTAATAATAAAGCGAAATTTACAGTAGAATCGGTAGGTCGCAATGCTCTGCAAGCCTCATGTTGTAAAATAAAATTTGTCACGAACGCTGAGCACAATGGAGCGCGCTGTGTGTACGGTACAAAGCCAATTCAATAAATTCTGGTGTGGAACTCGTACTGCAAAAGATTTGAATGCATGTTCGCCGTATGACGTGGTTTGGTGGACAGGGATTCGCTCCATTGGGAGTTACGTGCATTAGCACAGAATTTGAGTAATTATAGGTTTGCTAGGGGAGGTTCGTCCCCTAGCAAACCTATAATTACTCAAATTCTGTGTTTACAAAAAAACTTTGAAATATAAAAGGTTTGTTCCTATTGTTATGGTTTCCTATAGGGAAACCAATAGGGTGCTTTGGGCACTCGCAACCTATTTGATATAAAAAATCAAATAGCAATATAATATTAAAAATTAATATGAAAGCCGTGGTGGCCGAGTGGTTCGAGTAGTAAGTAGCATGCAACACAAGGATATCTTGCAGGTAACTCTCGATCTCGAGGGATGTTTGAATCGCGACTATATCAATGAGTTTTTCTGAACTTAACACCACCACGAGCTTTACGGAGAAGGAAAACATCTAGAGGATATCTAGATGTGGGTGTGTCGGTACTACCTACGGACTACATACCTCTGCCTACCCCTTCGGCGACTCTAGTCAGAAAGGCGTGAAAATATAAATAATATAATTAACGTAAAACACTGAAATAAGTAAAATTTTATTATAAACAAAACTCATATAGACAAATAGAAATAATAATACCGTTAACGTTAGTGACATCATAAGGATGTTCTGACACGCGTCATCTTATTTATTAACCGTAACAAGAGTCAATTTATTTACTTGGTGCTAATTGGCCCCAGTATCAAGTCGAATTTGAAATTCCTTATCATTGCTTCTAATGTTAGGTATACGAAAATGGTACTATTGAGATAAATCTGGGTTCTGAACAATCATTAAAAAAAATTAACATTCAATGGTAGACGCTGGAAAAAGTATAAAGGAGCTTACTTTATTATCCCTTTAATTTGAACTGATATCACTTAAAACTTTTTAAAATGTTTTTCTTATATGCTTTATAAAGCAAATATACGTATTTTGTAATATAAAATAAAGGAATCCGTTGGTATGGGGATCAGTATTAAAACTACCAACATCTTGAGGCCTAGAGCAAACAATATTATGAAACATCTATCGCATTAGGTTCAACCTGTAAAGATATATAAGGTATATAATATAAATAAAGTAATATTATTAATATTTGTGTCGGCAATATGCATTATGATATTATTCGTCAATTGTTCTTACAGACATTATTTACAATAGTATATCAATATTATATTGCTTATGATTCAGTACTAAACTCCTTAATCTTTATTGGGACCATTCGTGTACTCACTGAATTAAATCGCATCATCGAGATGCATTATTCCGGTAATTGGCTCCTTTGTAAGCTATAGTTTGAAAAAGTCCCCTCACTACTTCAGACAAGGAGGCTGATTTTAAATAAAGATACCGTTATAATCTGTCTCAAGAGCTGATCGCTTAGCATCGACTATGGATCGCCCGGGAAGTCCGAAGGTTGAAGTCTAGGGACGTGAGTTATCTATACATTTGATAATGATGTATGAGGATCCTTTAGTACAGTGATATTATATGTAGGTTAGGTACCGTTTTCTATCTCACCGTCATGCACACTATTGGTGTCACCACTTTCTCTGATCATATTTACATGATCTTTTCCAGGATTTCTGCTGGGCAGCATCTATGCATCAGTATCGTGTCCAGTGCTAATGCCCACAGTTCTGAGGATTGGTGCCAATCCCAGACGCACTTATAACTGGCCACAGTTAGTCTGCACGGCTGGAGGCATCGACACAGCACTCAGCGTCGGCGTATTTGGCATCATATATAGCTATATCTTCAGCCATGGTGACCTTACCTACCGATATGTCAAAGTAAGCACTTTTATCAGATTTGTATAATTAAATCTATTTATATACAACAATTAACATATTTTTTTAGCAAACGAACTGAGCTCCACGGTTTCACCCTCGTAAAATGTAAATTCACTTGTAGTTTTTTTATGGAATAACTATAACAAATTTCTGGAACTCTTTCTGTTAATACAGCTAATAATCTATCTCTGTGCCTAATTTTATTCAATTCCGGTGCGAAGGTTTTGCGAAGAGAAACAATAATACTCATAAATTACTAAAAACTATTTTTTTATTGTGTAGTAGGATTTGCAACATTCTCTTCACCATTTACAACCAAATTAAAAATAAGTATTTCAACTTTAATTATGAAATAATTAAATTTTGTGTAAGTAATTTTCATACATCAAAAACAAGTTCTTACTACAACGTATTAAACTAAAACGTATCAAAATCGAGCGCTCTTTCAACACCTTTTGTTAAAATGTAATTAATGCATATACATGACATGGCATATCACGCCGAGTCCCTCATGGAGTATTGAACACTGTCTGAATTTATCCATTGACTAAATTATTCAAGCTAGAGCTACAAATCATAAAAATTAGGTTGTGTTGAACATTTTAGATATTTTGCAAATTACGAGCTTCTATAATAATAAAAACTTCTTTCTATTCAAATCAATATTTTCTCCTGGATAATCACTAGTAGGTAACTTTCGTTCGAATAAACTACTATCTTAAAGTTGAAACTGTGTGGTATAGTTTTATCACCGTCAACTTTAAAGCTCAGACCAAAAAAAAAAGAAAGACAGAACCATCCAATACTACGGGGTGAGGCAACCAAAAGGAAGCCGATAGGGCCATAGGAAGCCGACCGCCCGCCATTCTGCCTTTAGTAAGAGACAGCGCACGTCGTTAATTTGGTGTTAAGAAAAAAATAAAAATATGCCGTCCTGTGTAGTCAAATGGTGTAAAAATAATTCATGTGCAGTGTGCACAAAAGAAACCATGTGGGATTACTTTTCACAAGTAAGTAATTGAATATTCATGTATTACCAGTAAAATTATGAATTTAACCTATTATTTATTGCAAATTGTCTCGGAACACAAAACCTCGACCAGTGTTGCAGCAGGTCACATGTTTTTTTTTTCCCAATAATAGGGTAACTTACTGTAGTATCTTATCAAATTGATTATTTACCTTGGATTGGTTATTTATATAATTAATCTTTAAGATTATAGTATTTTCAATTATTAAATTATTTCGTTAGTCTGTCATTCTTCATCAAAATATCAAACGATTTTATTTAAAATTATATCACGCAGCACGACCCCTTGTCATATTATTATAAATAAATATATATCATCACGCCTTCCCACAAGGGTCCCCGAAGGGGTAGGCATTATTATAAATACGTTTTATAATTTGTTTTATTTTAGGTTCCCGACTGAAACAGTATGGAAAGAAAGATGGATTAGGGCTATAAGGGATAGTAGAAATGAAGAAGATTGGTTACCCTCAAAATATAGTGTTGTTTGCTCAATACACTTTGAAGAGTGCGATATATACTACACAAAATGTGGGATCTATTATCTATTATTGAAAAATTTATAAATATAAGATTCCACCACATTGCCAAACAAGAATCTGTATTTAACAGTTGTGACACTAAGCGGCAATACTACAAAAAAATTACACAACATAAGGGACATTAATTCTAAGTTCAGCATGTACGTTTCATTTTCGACGTAATAAAAATATTGAATTATTTAATTTTTTGATTAAAAAATACACCACTAATGACTCCAACCCCCCCAACCCCCACTCCTCCCCACTACAATACCACAATAGGAAATCAATTACATTATGTACTTTATGTAGTAATAACTTTGTAGTACAATCAGACTGCAATGGGTTGGGAGATTGGCAACCTGAGATACAGAGTTGGCAACATTATTTTTTAGCACACAAGCGCACGCCTTACACAGTTCACGCACACATGAATTTGACAGCGGCTTCACCTAATTAACAGTCAATACTCTGTCTATCTTTTTTTTTTGGTCTGAGCTTTAAAGCCTTTATATAATTCAAACGTGCACCGAATTTACTCAATAGTCAGAAATATTTTCCGAACCGGTAGAAGAGCCACGACTTATGTTAATGCCCTGGCAGGGTCTTAAATTTATTATACATGCATATCATCACGCCAAGTCCATCACGGGCTAGGCAGAGCAAAGCTCTTTCGTTACATTTTCGTTCATTGGTCTCTTTATACACTTCTGCCAGTTTTGATCACTCTTGACGTCCTCATCCTTGATTATTCTATTTTCTATATAGAGATATTCCACATAAATAAATAAATGATTATCATTTTCAATGTTTATTACTTTCAGGCGGGCCTGACGTTGTTTGTAGGTGTGGCGATTGGCGTCACCTGGGGAAGCCTTGCCAAAGTGATCCCGTACTCGAAGGATTACTATGTCACTGAACTGCGGGTGTTGTTCGTTGTTGTTGGGGGTCTATTCATCAACTTCTTTACTCTGCATTTGGGATGGGGTGGAGTTGGTTAGTAAAACAAATATAAGTTTTTCTAGAGCAATTTAAGTTTTTGCTATGAGCGCCAATCTATCAAGCCCAAAAACGAACAAATTAAATATCAAATAGTTCTCCGTCTTTATAAGTTCTAATATAAATTTGTCGTAGCCTACCCACTACCAATCTATATCGATAACATTTCTTAATATAAGCAAGCACGGCAATACATACGCCTTCGGATTGCTTCTCAGACGTATGCAGGGTCCCTCTCGATGTTTTCCTTCTAACTACTAACTAAGGTGTGACTAATCACTGTACTTAAGTTCAGAAAAACTCATTGGTACAGTCGGATTCGAACTTGCGATTTTTCTATCGCAGGCAACTCGATCCACTCGGCCACTACGGCTTATAATTACTATTTTCTACGTACCCACGAGAACCCCGAAAAGCATTTCTTCGAAGATTACGATACTCAAAGTATACGGGTTACGTCACGGGTCACGATGTTTACTATATTTACACCATAAAGGTCGTATTGTAATAGTTTTATATTTCAAGATTCTCAGACGACTGAAAGATAAAATATTACATAAATTATTTGTCTGACTTACGTAGTCAGAGAGTTAAGAGGGTCTAATGACCGTTTATCATAGCTTTAGGCTTTATGGTAGCAAGTATGCGTTATCTTGTGATTATTACAGGGGGCGTAGCTGTGCTAGCTTGCAACGCTACTGCGGCAACGTATTGGTCTAGGGATAATTGGAAGCTCAACAATAATCCCGCTTCCACCACCTACCGGGTTTTGTGGTCCGCCTTCGAACCCACGGTCTTTGCTTACACAGGAACTTTCATAGATGTATGTTAACTATTATCAAGGCACATTGTTCTTTTTATTTTAATTTTCAAAAAACTACCAATCAATCAGTGTCTGTATTTTGCCTCTTACGAAAATCTCGTAAATTTTATGGTCCATTTCTAGTTTGATATTATTTATTAAATATTTGTATGAAAATATTTTATATATAATAAGATAAAAGAAAGACTTTAAATATCGAGCTGTCTACTGAATGTTCACAATACTTATAATTTGGGATGGGATTGGGATTTGGGAACGAATACATAGTAGACATATTGGCATAGCACATAGTATAATATAACTGACCCTTTTAAATGATTCAATAATTGAATTATTTCAATTTAAAACTAAATTGACTACGATGAAATAACGCAAGGTTTTTGTTAATATGGTGATTTCGTGATTCCAGTTACGAAAATTAAATTGGAGTTTGATGCTAGCGGGAGTGCAAATTCTGCTGATCTGCTTAATCATAAGGCTTGTAATGGCAGCGCTGATGTGCTGGCGTATGACACTTAAGGAGCGGATGTTCATCTGCTGTGCATGGATACCAAAATCTATTGTTGAGGTAACCCTATTTTATAATTTGCTCTCTTCCTAAGTGCATACATACATATACAACGCTGAGTCGCACACGGAGCACGCAGCAGACAGAGTACAGCGCCAATTATATCTTTACTTACAGGCCTCTTCTGCTTCCTGCATATACCTAATTCTGTTCATGCACGATCTCGCGCACAGCACTTTCACTAAGTAATCTGTATAATTAAAAGATTTATGACACATTTTAAACTTTCTACAAAGATATCCTAGGGAATTTGCAGAAATGTAATAATGAGTGTAACAGTTGCTTTTACTCAAAAGCTCATGATGTGACAAATCACCAGTAAAAGTAGCAAGCAAATAGGTATTTGAAATATTACTGGCCCGTTACCGACCGTGTATTGAGATTGAGCTGCTAGGGTACCAGCATAAAATAAATGGACTTATGACTTCCATCCTGCAGTCATTGATTCGTCTCGAAAACCTTACTTATATTTCCTGAAATGCAAGAAACAAACAAGAACGACTGACATCTTCTGAAAATTGAGGTACTATGGCAGTATGGAAGACATTTCCAAGTTTAAACTCCTGTTCAATCATACCCTACTTCTTTCCAGCTGCTGCTAGCCACCGAATATCTCCGATAGAGTTAAACACATTCACATTCAGTTTCCGAAGCATACAAAATTTTAAAACATTTCCTGTGTCAGGCGTGTATGAGGTAAATTGCTAATGTTGCAGGCTGTGTTATGTCCTTTGGCATTGAACACGCTAATATTGCACGGGGGTCACGACAAGGAGCAGATGCAGCATGCGGAGATACTACTCTTGCTCATAGTCCAAGCCATCATCATTACCACCCCTATTGGTTTCCTGCTGACCAATCATTTAGGTCCACTACTACTTAAAAATAAAACAAAAGACTGCGAAAATAAATGCGGTAAGAATAGTACAATAGAAACCTTCATGGCCTTGCTTCAGAATTTGTTTTGTCATTATATTTTATCTGAGTGCCTAAATTGGCTACGAATTCGATTTTTCTAACAAGTCTGGGTTTTATTTCGCATTCGAAATAACCGGAAAAGGTAATTTTTATTTCAAAGTGATGAATATCACACGATATTGTAGGTACGTGTGAGTTATATAACGGCTTTTAAAAAAAATACAATTATTTATGCACACTTGATGCCTAACTATTGACATAATAGACAAAAGAAAAATAAGAAGTATAAGCATTGATCAAAGCCTCTAGATTAGACAATATGTTATACATTATTCTTCGCGTAAATATATTTTATTCGATTTTTTTTTTCAGAATCCAAAGCGTGAGTGCAAGTTATGTGATCGCAATAGGAAATTACTACTATTTTCTTGGTAAAAACAATAATTTATTCTAGAATACTCATGTATGTAATTATGCTCAACCTGTATTTTGGCTTCAAGTTTTTTTTTTAACTTTCAAAGCATATAATTGTATGATAGTAAATACAGCATTGAACCAATAGCTATACAATACAGTGTTAAAATAAACAAGAGTTTTAGAATCATGTTAACCATGTGTTTATATAAAAACGGTCACATTTTTACAAATAATACCACATTCGGTATTTGCACAAAATTTACAAACATGGAATTTTCCCGTTTCGATAGCCCTTCGTAAACTTCTGAATCGTGCCAACTCATAGGTAAAATATGAAAAACACATGTAATTCATAATATGATCTGATTTCAATTATAAATTAAAATGATCGATCTGAAACCTCATTCTAAATCCTTCAGACACAGATTTAGTCATAGCAGTTCGTTTAATAGTATCTAGCAACTTAAAGTACAAGCTTACAAAACATAAATGCTAATGTTACTTTAAGTAGGTAAACTCAGCTTTAGTTAATTTATGTAAATAGAGGTCGCCTATTTACGAAGATTTTCATGCGTCAAGAACTTTATACACGTCTACATTTACATATCTATAGGAGGTGACACACTTAATTATACAAAGAAACGAATGTGTTTTTGTGTGCCTATGGTATATATGATATAACATAGGCACACAAATAAATAATATATTAGATATATCATAATTATTTTATTTACAATGTTTCCGATCAAGAGGTGCTTTGAACTCGTTTCCATTCTCACTCAACTTCAGTTGAATTAACCAAAAATATATAACAATTATATCATAAAATAATTTAGACATTAGTAACATAATATAATAATGTTATATACATGTTCCATGTTTCCATCTCGTGTCATGGAAAGTATGAAAAAGACATTGGACACATTGACAAAGAAGGATAACTGCCGGCAATAAAGTAAGGGCATGTAGGCGTTGATAGGCGGTAAAAGTCTGAGCAAGAATGCTAGAGTAGCTATCCACAGGGCGATATGCCCAGTTTATTGTACGTCAGCGAATCATGGGTATGTCAGAGGAAGCATGAAAATAGCATATGCAGTTGAGATGAGATCTTTTCGAAAAATGTGCGGAGTAACGATCTCAGATCGAATCCAAAATTAAGAGATTCGCAAAACAACTGGCGTGAACGAGGGTGTGATTGTAAAGATGAAGAAAGGCATGTTACGTTAGTTTGGACATATAGAAAGGATGAGCGTAGAAAGATTGACGAAACAGATATACCTACTCAGTGACATTGTGAAGAAGAGGCAGAGGAAGACCACGTTTCAACTACCTAGATCAAATCGATGGGACACTCAAGGTCAAGAGTACTCGAAACCGGCGAACATGTACATATGGACAGACTGATGAATGAGGACGAAGCGAATGAGGTATGTAAGTCTAGAGAAAACTGGCACTCTCTTCTTTCTGCCTACCCCGATTATAGATTAAAGCACCACCCTTCTGACCAGACTCCCCGGAGAATATACCGATCTACCAAAATTCTTCCTTTGGGCCCTCTAGAAAAATTCCTCTTCCATTAGCGTTCACACTATACACTGCATGGCAATGTAATTGTGTACGGACAACTTTTGACGTTAGATTATAGTCTGGCAAGTGTTATCATAGTCTGAGATTTATTTAGTAAACTGTTGTAGAAAACTGTTAATAGGGTCTTTGTGTTCTTCATTTTGACACCTTTTTCATAGTAATGATATGTGCATATTAAAACGATAATTTATTGTTTATTACATTGAAAGGTTTATTTTGCAATAAAATATGTGCCATAGTATAAAACAATCGTCTTTTATTTATGTGTCCCAAAAATACCTACGACAAAGCAACGGCGCTAGCGAGTCCGAAAGTTTGTTTGGTATACCTATTATATGTATACAAACATTTAATGCGAAAACAGGGTTAAGTAAGAACCTAGGCAGACTTGGTTTATTTTAAAAATAAATTAGTATAATTTAATTAAAGTTTAATATGATAATACGGCAGACGTGACAAATTACTAATTTGTTATTTATAAAAATATTCATAATATTCTAATACTCTTGTAGTTTAAGCTTAGTAGGTATACAGCCACCCAAGACCTAAGTAATGAAGACCAACGCTAAGTTGGCGACCAGACCAAAAAAGCAAAAACAAAGGGCTATTTTAGGTCGAAGTAAAACAATTATGTACATATTACATTACGTCGTGTAACACAATTAGCAACGTTACATTTAACTCGATATAATGCAACTGTTATTAGTAGTAGGGAAGCGAATACTGTCAGAACCCCTAGCTAAGTGATATAATAATATTATATATTATAAGAAATATGAAGGAGTGATGATGTCTTTATGGAACAGTAAATTCCTGTGTTGTGTTCCGGTCTTGTTTTTAAAGTATTCCTCAAGTTAATTTTTAAAACGATTGAAAATGAAAACTGTTCATGGGTACGTTGGGTACCTACGTAACAATATCAAGCGTGAATCGTATAAATCTAAAATTATCTACTATACTGCCGTCTGTCGACAGTCGATAGAACTACTATTGTCATAAAGTGATACTAGATATTATTAGGAGGTTAAGGTAACATGTTGGTAAATTCTGCAAGTAATTCTCCGGGCTATCACAAGATAGCGCTACTTACTGCAACTGAGACTTTTCACCGTTTAAGTATAATAGTGATATACCACATACACACACGAATAAATTAATCATTGACATGTAAAAAATATTTATTATATAATATGGGATTATTACCCATCCAGCAATACCCCGCGGTTTCAGTAGACAATATACTTTACTGTGAGCTATTCACGCTACTCAATATCTAGATTTTTATGGCAATTACATTAGTTAAGGAAAAATTTCACCGCTAGAGCGGCTCCACTACCTTGGGTAGTAGCATGATGATATATGTAGCCCATATAGCCTATATCAATAAACAGGCCCTAACAAAGGTATCTATTGTAATAATATCTAATCGGATTATGTAAGAATTCCTAGGCAAAGCGCGTTCAACCAAACAAATATACAAACTGCCTCTCTATAATATATATTTACTTACATACAATATCAGTAAACCCTTTCAAATAAGACAAAATAGTGTGCGTCTCGGGACGCCCGACATATTCTAAGTTGAATATATTTATTATTGAAATTCTTAATTTAACTCGTAAAAGTTTCTTGTTTAACTTTTAACGCCATCTAGTATTACTTGGCAGAATTAGTCAGCATATGTAGCAATAGCCGTGCCCGCGACTTAGTCCGCGTGGAATAGTGTCTTTAAGCAGCATTGTTTGGATATATCTTTTTGTTTATTTTGGATATATTAAGTGAAGCTTACCACAATATATGAGTGAAAACCACATCTAAATCAGATAAACCGTTTCTGAGATTAGAGTGCACAAACGCACAGACAAACAGATAAATGGACAAAAATTCTAACAATCATTGTTTTGGGTGCTATTTGTGCTGTCCCAATCATTTTTTTCTTAAATATCTTCCATATACAGACAGCGATCACGTAACATTTTTATTATACATAATGATTGATGATGATTATTCAAAAGCTATTTAGTTTTCAAGTGTTCAATAGTAGTCTTTGTATTTAGTGTTTATACACAGACAAGTACAGATGGCACTTTTGCCGTAACGCGTTACGTAACGAAGCTATCACTTAAGAATAAGAAGTTATCACTTCAAACATTTTCCAGTTTTACCTTGCGTGTAGTACTTAGGTGCATTGCGAAAATAATAATTACATCATAGCACCTCTGGCCACCAGACTCATAATAACATAATATGTTGCATCGTGCATTATCAAAGCGGCTTCCTGTCATTTAGGTCTTGGAGTGAACACTTCATTGATGTTAACTTTGAACACTCATGCTGAAAAGCTCTAGTTCTTGGTGAGGTCATCAAGTGTAAAGAGGCGAAAGCCCGGCGAAAGGTGATTCAGTTCCGTTTTCTCCTACTTTTCTCCAAAATCCATGTAGGTACCATAAAATGGCAATACTCTTTTAATACATATCATCACGTTTATGGTATTTTCTATTGACGTATGGTAATGACGATCCTATTTTATTTTCGTCAGAGAAAATAATAATAGAATTTAATATTGGCATTTGAAGCCTGTTTTTTAATTGTAAATTTAACAGTACATTTATCTTATAGAACATAAAATAATTAAGACGTAGGCTATAAATCATAAATGAACTTGCACAACTTGTATTTTGGATAGCTTAGTGTATGTAAACTGCCTCGTGACATTATCACGAGGCAGTTTACATTTATTTTTATTATATTTATTTTTATTTATTTATTTACCCAATTACCACGATATAATTATATTAGATTTAATGATATTGTGATAGTGATTCGCTTCATCTTATAGGCATAAGAAGATCCTTCAATTGACGCGACGACATTGTGCGCAGGCGCAGGCAGGAGAGCACAACGCGCATCCCGCGTCAGTCCGCGACGCTACATGCGCGCCACGCTCGCGCCGTGCCGCTAACTGCTACGCCACACAACGTGAACATTGGAAAACAAACCTCAACTGCAGCCCGCTCCGCGCCTTGCCTGCACGCGACTCCAGCTCAAGGTCCTTACGTGATCATGTCGAGGTGCTAACATAAAGGGCCTCCGTAGTCACGTATACGGGTAGCCGATTTCTATATATTTTTTTATCAATGCTCTTTCACCTTCGATGTAAATATCTTATCGTATGACAGTAGGTAAACCTACTTCCGATCGATTCATAAGATATTTTATATAAACGGTGAATCTACACTGAAATATCTGAGTGGAACAAATAAAATGCGAAGTTGAATAAAAAATGAAGAGCCGCGACAGACGGTCCAAGCAGAACGTTCGTGGACAAAAACAACAGAAGAAACCAAAGGCAGACATTCGAGGAGACAAGCATACACCACCACCAGGAGGCACGGGGGCGGCAAACCCACCCAGACATCGTACGAAGCGGTCTGGTGTGGAGGCGGTCAAGCTACATCTGCAAGCCACCGGCGGTACAGGCAGGACCTCTCGATCAGCTACTACGGTATGTATATTTGATCATTTTACCGGCAATTATAGTATCTTTATGGTAATGTTTATACTATTATTCCGACTACTCTCTCTCTATTAATTGTGCATGACTCACCAAGCTCTGTCGCTATTGGTTTCAAAAACGGTTTGAAAACTACAAATACAACATTAAACGCCGTTATTACTTGCAGATACATACTAATATTTTTAGAGATAGTTTGTCAAGTCTCAAGTACTGAGTGCTGTCAAGAGATTACTGATGTATTTATTATATTAATAGACGTAGTTTAAATAAAAGAAACGCTAAACTGATTCGGGAAAACTACACAAGTTATTAATTATACAAAATATTTCAAGTTTTGCTATCACAATTATGAATTTGGAATGAAGGCAGCTTATAACTTTATTTACACTTTTTACCAATTCAAAAACCAGTGGGATTAAACTTAATACATCATAAATACTAATACGCTTTTGTTATTTTCTGGTCTTTAAATTATTTTTGCCATCATTTAAGGCGATATGAAGTCTGAGGAAGGGCAACTAAGCATATGTAGGTATCTTGGTGTTTTATATGTAATCAACTGAAATTCCTCAATACGATATTCTTAATTAAATAATATAGAGGAAACGAAGCGAATAGCTGTTTAAAACCTTAAGTCAATTCTTATCATAACTGGTATATGTACTTATAAAATCGTCCAATTCTAACTTAACTCGGCTCTACTTACACGTCTTAACAGTGAGGTGTAACTAATGAATGTGATGTGCTAAATACCGCATAATACTTTTTGGCTTGGTTTACAACCAATACTAAGTCAATACACAGTAACAAAAACATTGCTTTGACTTTGAACGCAAAAACCATGTGATCTGTTTATCACATATTCCGAGATCGTGACAACAGAGATTACGGACGGGAAAGGTTTAATATACTTGTCACCTTGTAAATGACACAAAAATTTTAAGTAATTTCTTATATTATTTATTATTCAATGAATTATATATTAATAGTACGACAAGCTGACGAGCATGTATGTATGAAGATAGTTATTGTCGTGGAAGCGAAAGAGGTCTGTAAGCTTAAAAGGGACTTGCGCTCTACTCTCTCCGCCTACTTAGTGAGGTACTGAGCGTGATGATATATATATCTGTATTATTAAGTATATTTGAATTGCCGAAGAACAAAAGAAGAAAAGCTATAATTAACATTTAAACACGTTCTTATTAGCTATGCATGTTATAACAACAATAAATATAAAGCCTTTACGGTATTTAAGTGTACAAATTAGTGTCATTAACAAGATAACTGAACTAATTTGTAGTGATGATAGGCATTAAATCTTGTTTGAAGTGAAATTAACACACTTAGTCCAATCAATAGCTAGTACTCAATACGTTAATAAGTGCATGCAAGATGCTTGCTTATACGGGTAAATGAGCTGACAATGGTTTTGTAAATTATGTGTTATTATGATAATTCGTAGATCCATTCTACACTCGCTAAACTTCCACATGCGCTTGACACTAGTAGACGGAAAGAGAAAGTTTAGTAGAAACTCGGCGTAATACTAGATAGCTGCAAGATTTCATCCGGAATCAGCTTGATGAAAAGAACAAGGACATAATATACATACGTATAAAATAATATAACAATTGCCTGTTACCTAATTTATGAAAGTTATATACTTAGACATATATATTTTTAAATGAGGTATTTATAAGTGAATGAGATTAATAAAGAAAAATGCATGAAATAACTATTAAATGAAAACGTCACGAAGTCAATTTGATAAAGCAGTTAATATTTCGGCAATTTCTCTCTCCTTATGAGAACTAATATCAGTCAAATGAACAGTCTGAATGAAGAAACGAATATTAAATGTAGTGGACCCGTCAAAAACGCCTCTATAAGAATTATACTCCTCCTCCTTCATGTAAATGATAAGCATATTTGCTGTAAAGATTATTCTTACTTAAGTACCTGTCGACTGCTAACAGGCATGTTGACCGGTAGTTTTGTGAACACGTCTCTATATTGAAATATGAATGATTTCAAAGAAAAATTTAAGTCACGTACTTTCGGTATCACTCACAAATCATTGAACCCCTTATTCCAAGTAGTCAATACTAATGTAAAAATAAATACCTTTCTTGTTCAGAAACTTTGCGTTTACGAAACTCCACAATTGGCAATAACTTCTTACAGGTAAAATATTTGTGTCATATGAAACTATCAGATAACGACTAAAAACGTTACCATATTGGATAACAATGCTGATTTTCTGAGCAAAACATGTTCCAACCCGCTTATAACGAGAGGCCTCAATTAGACGACGCTTATTCTCTTTAAAAAGTTCCACAAGTAATTGCTTTCTAGTAACATGGCTATCTTTTTGTATCTGAATAATGTGGGCGAAAGTTAATATATGAGTACGAATTATGGCATCGCGGTCTTCTGTCGAAGCTTCCATCCTACGGACTGCCAGAGGGATTATGCAAATGGGTCGCCAGCTTTCTGTCCAGCAGATGCATAAGAGCCGTCGTTGACGGTAGCTGCTCCGAAAGCATGGACATTAATGCTGGCGTCCCGCAAGGCTCTATGTTGTCCCTGACTCTGTTTCTTCTGCATATTAATGACATGCTTTCTATTGAAGGTATTCATTGCTATGCAGACGACAGCACTGGGGACACTTACTACATGGGCCGTGCTAATCTCCCTCGTTCTAAGACTAAGACCAAGACTTGTGTCTGAAATCGAGAGTACCCTTCGCAGTGTCTCCGAGGTCGACTAAACCTAGTCCACTTCAACCCCACTAAGACACAAGTTTGCGCGTTCACCGCTAAAATTGGCTCCACAATTCCAGAACACTCCCCTGAACATCTCGCAGAGCATTAGGATCCTTGGGGTCGATATTTCTGGCGACGTTCAGTTCCGTGGTTATTTAGAGGACAAGGCTAAGCTGGCGTCCATGACTCGGTGTGCTCAACAGAGCTAAGCAGTACTTCACATTGCAACAAAGGCTGCAACTTTATAACTCGCAAGTTCGGCCACATATGGAGTACTGCTGCCACCAGTGGGCTGGAAACCCTGGTTACCAGCTAGGGCCTTTAGACGCGGTTCAGAAACGCGCCGCTAGAATTGTCGATGATCCCATGCTCACAAGCGGCTTGGAATCACTAAGTCTGACGAGAGACTGTGTGTGTTCTACCGATAGTATAACGGAGGGTGTTCTGCAGAATTGTTCGACATGATGGGCATCATGTCGAACAATTTCCACCTTCTACCACCGCACCTCTCGCCATCGACGGGGAATTCATCCCCATACCTTGGAACCACAAAGGTCTCGCATTGTGCGCTTCCAAAGGAGTTTTCTTCCGCGAACGCTCAGGCTGTGGAATGAGCTCCCCGTTGAGGTTTTTCCTGGAGAGTACAGCATGGGATTCTTCAAGAAGAGTGTGAAAAGATTCCTGCAGGGTCGGCAACGCGCAAAAAATATATTATGTTTATTAGTCGGTCACGGTAAAACAGCTTAACAAGTTGTGGTATATGATGAATTGAAGACATCGTAAATCGTGACTTAAATAAGATAAGCTACCATTTCACCCGAAACGTATTTGTTTAATCTCAGCCCATGCCGCGGGGCACAGCTAACTTCACTTTAGTACCTATTTAAAAGATACGATTCTAAATAGGCAATTGTTCAAAAATTGTTTTTAATTACAATTGCATTTGCGTTAAGTAGATAAGAAGGGGCAATGCTTCAGGACATATTCTTCAAAGACATGAATGTAAGAGATGTTTACTTGCTTTCACTGATAAGGTAACATTTTAATCTGAATACCTGTTTTCGCCAACAATTGCAAATTTAAAGACTGAGTATTCTGCCATCTTACATGGTTCTCTGCTCATCCTCTCTGATATGTGCAAAAAAAAAACAACAAGGTCATAGACTTTTTATTGATTCTGGTAGCGTGAGTTCTATGAATTTTGGATCAATCAATCAATCAATCAATCAATCAACAGCCCACTCTAGTCCATTGTGGCCATAGTCCTCCCCTAATGAGCGCCATAGCGCCCTGTCTTCAGCTTGCCGCATCCAGCATCTGCCAGCAGTCCTTCGCAGATCGTCATCCCACCTGGTCGGAGGGCGTCCTACACTAAGTTTGCCTAGTTGAGGTCATCACTGAAGAACACGAATTTTGGATACTTAATCAAAAAACGGCAAGACTGCCAGCAATGCACTGCTTAGGTACTAAGCAAACGCAGATTAGGATAACCCGCGTAGGACTTTGGATGGATGAGTCGAACCTTGGCTTAGGTCGTTGTTGATTTGTGAGCTAAGCTGAGCTAGACAAGAATATATATGCTATATATATATACGACTAATATATCCCTCTCTTGCGTACTGTTAATAGACAGTAGCAAGGTATAATAATCCTCAGTTTAATAACTATAAATGGGAAGGGGAATTGGACTTCATCTAAAAGATCATCGCAACCAGTGCTCCTTTGTAGTGACATGTGCCTGAAGTAAAAGGGTTATGCAAGGGTTATATTGGTACTGTTCGAGCAAAAAGGGGACCATTTGTATCTTACCCGAACCGTGCACGTTTTTCGACGTTTTATAAGTGCCCATATAGGCCTATGTGAAATAAAAATATTTTGATTCTGAATGATGTGACTAATATTACAAACACAGCTTTTCAGTCAATAAAAAATTGGGATCACATGGACCGTATGCTTGGCGTATAGGATCAATGTAGTACGAAAATGTAGCTCATAATAAACACGGCATGTATATTTCTGTTCAAGTATGTTCACATAACCAAGTACATTTCTGACAAGTGACAATATGATGTACTGGTTAGTAATGAACGAGGATTTTTACTAATACCTATATACACTAGTAATCAGGTCACGCCATCGTGACCCCGAAGAAATAGGCAGGGTTGATGTCACCTTCTTCTCGCTGAAAATATATTTAGGGTGCCAACCCTAAATATATTGTAGTAATTGTAATTTGTAGTAGTCAGGAGTTTGAGTATGACTACTTATACTCTCGAAAACATAGTTTTAAATATATTCCATTTATTGAAATAAAGATACTAAAATATAATCCACTATAATGGAGCTTAACCAATATAAGTAATCCATCATAGATAAGATTTCCAAGAAACGTGAAGGAGTGAGTTAAACTAGAGGCGGTCTAAGGCTTACTAATTTACCTAACTGGTCAAACTAGAAACCGGTAGATTTCACTGGAGTATTTATTGCATTCCTATCTCCTCCGCAAGTACTTAGCTCTGTTATATGATCAATTATAATTTATGTACTATACCTGCTCGAGAAGTAAATTCGATTATATCTTTTCAAATTTATTTACAATTTAGAGCCATGGTAAAAAAAGTAAAAAAAGATTGCGAATTTTAAGCCCAGTTGGTACAAACTGGGCTTAAAATTCGCAATCTTTTTACTATACTGTATCGTTATAACTGATAACGAAATAGAAAGAAGCGTATCATATTTTCAGAGAGAACTCATTGAAACAAGGATAACAAATGACGATAAATAGTATAATGTCTTGCCTACATCAATAGATTAGAAGGCAGGATTCAAACGTTAAGATAAAAATATGATGAGGTAAGCTATATCAATTCCGTCTAAGTATATCTGTCAAAGGAGGATCATAAAAGTTTGACCATGTACTACGCGACACTTCCAATCTATTCTTAATAAGAAACTATGGTATTCCTTCGACTGTGAATTTTGCTTAGAAAAGCGATCCAAATATTCATCAATTACTGCATTCTATATGAATATAAATAAATTCTTTACAAATTTTATTGGCTCCGAGGTTTGTAGCGTGATGTTATATATAGGATATAACTATCATGTCGCAGTTTATTTACTTTAATGTATTTTTTATGTGCCGTTAGATGAGATTTATACAATAAGACATATCCTAGATTTTTATCTATATCTGGGCCAATTTTCATCTATTCCTCTTCAGCTGGCGTGACTTGTTGAAGTCTGACGTGTTTAAGTCTGATACTCATATCAGACTTAAACAAACCCAATATATGGGGATTTTGGAATAGGTATATAATACATATCTTTAAGTTCGTACACCAAAAATTTTAGGAGAGCACCATAAAAATTAATATATATATATTAGGAGTTGAAGGATGCGTTTACGGTTTATTTATGTTTATTATATATATAAATAAAGGTAATAACTAAATATGTCTTTCGTCTGTAAAAATGCACATGACACGCTTGATGGTAAGCGGTTCCCGAAACTTATAAGCGTAAGCTATAGCAGATATATCATTCACGATTTGCTGGTCTTATGGTCTTATGACCCTTCCCGCTTACACGTCGATAAATCACTATATTGAAGATTAGCCAGCCATATGTACCTACCTTCACATCCAACTACATATATCAAGAGTGATAAGAAAACAATTTGACTGTCACTTCAATTCGTCGCGCGGCCGCCATTTTCTGTGCAAAAAACGTAATTTACACACATTGTTTGTTTTTTGCTTTGTGTGCTTCTTTTAATGAGAAGCAGAATTTTAATGACAGCATTATATCAATTATGTATTATTAGTTTGAAGCGCAGGTCCTCTTGTCACTTGTTTGTAACCTGTAAAGGTCTTTTATGGTAACCGCTCATCGTCCAGCTGAGACTCCGCTAAAACCGAATGTCTTTAAGAACTCTATGCCAACACCACTTCTCTTGGGAAAACCTTGGCGAGAGTTCAGTCCACAACCTCTTAAAACAACAAGTATATATTAGAAACGAGTATTTACTATCTTAGTGTGTAACATAACATTATGACGGCTCTTTTTTGTTACCAAGTGTTTAGGTAAAATAGTGACAGCTAAAGTCGTCTTAATAGGGACTTCATCATGATTCATACTTCGCCTTAGCACCCGATTGGTCACCAAATCTCACATGACAATTTACATTTTCCTACACGTTTTCCTTGTATTCGACGATGAACAAAACTAAAATACGTGTAAAATATTATATAATTATTATTAGTATATGTATTCATTAAGCACGGATCTAAAATATTTGTTCAGCTAAAAATACTATATGAAACTACTAGTGCTTTGGTGATGTAGTTCGAGCAGTCACCTATAACACAAAGATTGCATCCCGAAGTTTGAATCCCAACTTTACCAATGAGTGTGACACAGTTGTCACTAATCACTGTTTTAAGTACAGTGATTAGTCACACCACGAGCTTTAAGGTGAAGGTGAACATCGGCATAGAATCTGCATATGATAGAAAATATATTCAATTACGAATATATAATTTTGCACCTAAAATATATCTCCGGCCAAAAAGGTCTACCCATAGGTATATCCAGTATGGGTTGACCTTACACACTGGCTACCCCTCGGAGACACTTGCGGCAAGGCTTGAACAAAAAAACTAACATTTAGATGTTAACATGTTAAACACATAAAATATTTTGTTGGAATAGTCATCGATGTTAGAAGTTGATTTCCATATGAAACTTTATCGGGTTCATGAAACAATATTTGAATGAATAAACAATCTGCAGTATCTACCCCAAACCAAATCGACGCAATCATACCTACGTCACAAATTTAATAGTGTATACAGTCTTAACAAAATATAGCAATCATAAATTTTGTTTATTATAGGTGGTAAAAGAATTAATATTATTGCTTGGAATGAAATCAACCTTTTGGTAATAAATAACTTATCGTACCATAATATACCTACGTTATTATGTTAATAGATATACATAATATATTGTTTAATTCGAGGCGTGATATTCTTGAATCCATTGCAGCAATATGTAAATTGTCCAATACATACCGACATCTACGAGTACCTCAGGATGCTAGACCGTTAATATACATATTTATTATTTTATTTAATTATTTAATTTATTATGTATACGTGCCCTTGGCGGAAAGTGGGTGTCGGTTCCACCTATACACCTTCTGTCGAACCTCTTTCGGGGACCCCTGTGGCTAAGTGGAGGATATATATATATATATATATATATATATATATATATATATATATATATATATATATATTATATTATTTACTTCGTATATAAGGTAGGAGGGAATAAAACACTAGCAGTACAGTAGCTGACACCATGCTATGAACGAACGCATTTTCCGGGTGGCGTTGCTTGCGATCGCCTCGTGACTAGCTCAAGTTAACAGAGACACGATAATCATTGAAACAAAGAAAATCCTTTTTCAGTGTTCAACTCAGCGTCATCAGTTAACTATAATTTAAATATCTCGCCACCAAACAAGAACGTGTGATTGTTGTATACAGGACGTAGACCACGTGTTTCCAAAAAAATCGAGGTCGAACCTGTGAACGCAAATTATTGTCGAATGCCCTTAGTCGGGCCAGTCACGTAGGTTTCTGACGAGATTCCGTCGCCGCCGCGTCAGTCCGTCGCGGCCTACACCGCGCGGGGTTCTCATCTTGCGTCTATTCCTTATCTGATATCTGAAAGGTGCACTTATCGAGGGTCTCGAGGAGTGCGACTACACTCACCTATCGCCATCGACGCGATATCACGAGTATTGACAGCCTCGGATCAAATGTTTACTGTTCTTATTTATTGGTGTTTTATATCTCATACGTAGCCGGTGATATTTGCCCTGTATATAGCAAAGCTGTTCGTTAATACACACATTTGGGGGGAAACAGTAGCGGGTGGAGTTGTTAAATCTTCAGAAAAGGGTAAGCTAATTATTTATAACATAATAAATTGCCAACTATCCCCATTTTATCAAACAGACAGTGTTTGGTTTATCCTTCCTTTTCTTCACTTTTGATTAACGAGTTTTTTATGAGAGAGTTACATATTTATTATTCATCTATGATTAACAAAATAACTCTAAATAAATATTTAGAGAATAGGGTTAAACGCTCAGCGTAATTACGCCATAAGCATCAAATGACTTCGCAGTGTGAATGTTATTAGGAAATTCTCATAGTATTAGATATCTCATTACTCTGCGGCTTAGAAGCTAGACTCATAAGCTTATACAACTTTTCTCTCGTATAATTTACAACGATGAGAAAGTAATTGAAAGCTGAGATTTATTCATCAATAAGTTATGTTGTCGTAACTTATTTATTAAAATATCCGGGAATTAAACTTTCACTATATATTTTTATATTAATAGATAAGGTTTCAAAAATTTTAATTAGAAAAAGTTTAATTCATCACGAAACTTAACGTGAAGTTATTACATAAGTATTTGTATATAATATACGGAGCTTCTCTTCTTCTTCTTCTACTCCTCTCCTACCTACCTCCTGTAACCCTAGATTAGTGGGATCAAGTAGTAGTACGTAATACTCAACAAATAGCAAATGGTCTAACTGATGGTAGCGACCTTAGTCTAAAGGTGCTTGCATTACTAAAGATTTAACTTGCGCCTAACCTTACCTAATATTTTGTCCTAATTTTATCTTTGTCATATTCTTAAACATATTTTCTTCACTAATCTATATTATCAGCCTTACTCTTTATACCTACAACAATCATGATGTGGATAGGATTAGAACCAATATAATACGTATTAACTCTTTGATACTATAATGTATCAAAATCGTAAAATATACTAGTTTTGTATTGCGGTTTCGGACATACATACATATCATCACGCCGATTTCCTAGTGGGGTAGGAAGAGAGAGTAGAACACCAGTTCGTTTTATACTTACATACCTCATTCGCTTCTTAAATGAAATATACTAGTACTATGGAAAGACTCGTATTTAATTACTATACTATATCTATGACGGGATTTAAGACTTAACTTAAGCCCCTGACTTATGGGATAAAGTCGTAATATTCTTCATTTTGTCCTTCTATCTCCCCAGCTCTTTAGAATTTTTTTCTGTCAGCTAGATACGATACCGTCTTATAGGTATAAATTTACATTCATATCACCAATATCACATTACCGCCGACAGTTTTTTTATTAGAAGGTAACCATATCAGAGATTTACAGTGATCAAAGATAATATTTTATTTCAACATCACGCGACATCAGTGGACCAGTGATGACTGAAATCGATTCAAAATCAATACAATTTCCATAGTGCCATATATTCCCCGTATAATATATATAACGCATATGGCTTGAATGAAAAGAGCCTGAATTTTACTCGCTACTTCTCATCACTGGACAAATTCATCCCGTAAAAAAGTAGCCGTATAAGTATCTGTTCAGAAAGTTGGCAGAGATAGACTTTACAGACAAAAAGTCTTTGAAATACATATATGCCGCTCAATAACTTGTGCAAATACTGCTGCTAATATCGAATCATGATAATTGAAAGCAGTTAATGTTTGGTTACGCGTTCATTTCAATATCATATCGCTTCGTCGTAAGATTAAAAACTGAAATTATTAAGTTCGATGCCTTACTTTAAGCAGTACTTTCATTTCTTATGGAGCAATGATAACACTGTTTAATGTGTGTTGCAGTGTACTGTGAAAGGAATACGCTTTTGTTTCGGATTAACTTTAAAAGTCTACCTTGCTTACTTGAAACATCTGGCTTGTCTCTATATCACCTTTGTTAAAAACTGTACGTAGTCTAAGTAGTATGAGGAAATCTTGGTACATTTTCACGAGATTTTCCTACATTTTGCTTCAATACCTACCATTATTGTAATATATGTATGTTTTTAGAATGGAGTATGATTTAATATTTTCCCTAACTGTGACAGTACCTTGAGATTGAGGGTCATCAAGCACGAGACATATATAAAAACAGTCGTACGAAGAATAATAAATACTAAGGATAATTATAAGGATGCTGCAAGAAACAGAAACTTCGTAGAAGTAAATAGATGCAGATGGGACTTTGTCGGTAATTATAGAGAGTTATACTAGTAGTAATTAGACTGCATAGGTGAAACGGATGATAATAATACTGCTAGCGCCTTGTGGCTTAGAGTAGGTACTGCGTTCTATCATGCTTATTTGCCACACTTGTATTATTGTATAAACATACCCGTATGGCCCGTACATGGCCCGTAGATAGATAAAGTTTTTATAAGTAGCACATATACTAAATGGATCAATATAATAAAATTGTCGGACTGTTTCTCATAAAAAACATAAACGGTCAGTCTTTTAATTTTTTTGCTTGCATATTTTATGTTTTTAATTTAAATTTCGAAACTCCAACCAATTACACTTAATCAACTTTCTGTTCATATTAGCTTACTATTATATACCTAATACCTATGCATAAGTCTCAAACCAGAACCGCGGGTTGCAAAGCCTAGGTACATAATAAATAATAATAATACTATATCCTCACGCCTTCCCACAAGGGTCCCCGAAGGGGTAGGCAGAGGTGTATAGGTAATACCCACACACCCAATATTATATAGAATATATAATAGGAACATAATCGTATCTGTGCACATACAGCACTCCCATATTATATTTAAGTTTCCTGCAGGTAGTTATTATATTATATTAGTCAGACGAATACTGTCTTGCCTGGGACACTTGAGCATAATTATGGATTTGCCTAGCACCTACATCCTCACCTATCCACAGACTAATTACGACGATCGTGAATAATATACACTTTACACAATGTATTATCAAGCTAAAGACGCTATAAATATTATATTTTTTCTTATTAAAGTATAAAAAGTTAAGCATTAACCTCCAGCTGTTTCATAAAATGCTATAATGCATAAAATTAACTTAATTGAAAGGGAAATAATATAAAATCCCAAATATTTCGTTACTTACCTATACATTTTATTGAGAAATAACATTGTGTACAAACAAATGAAATCGTAATTCCAATGATAACGAGATTATGAATCCTTGATGAAAGTAGTGTAAATAAATAAGTGTGACCTTTGCGCAACCCATTAACACTTGCCTGTGAAAATGTAACATGAAAATTGTTAAATTTATTAGATAGCAATTGTAGTCCAATTGGCATGAGTCGGCGGACAAGGCGACTGCGTTGGGTAGTGGGTCGGCTCGGGCTCGGCGTAGTTGTGTCATCTCGTATGGATGGGACGGCAGGACGCGTTCCATCCAAACACATTAATTGTTTATTATTCATTACGCTTGCTTAGTAGACAACGCGTATCAGTTGACCCAGTGACAGTGAAACCTCATAACCAGTCATCATCAAAGCGAAATGGTCAGTATTATGTAGTAATATTAATTCGCTCGAGCGGTGCAACGTTTTATTTTATGTGTGAAGTTAGCCACATCCCAGCCCATCTGTCGAAATGATCAACCATTCGCGCCCAGCTTCATTCGTATTGAACTCTTCATCGAATACTATGTTCACGCCAATACTATATAACTATGACAGAAAAAATCTTTATAACTTTAAATAGACATACCGGAAGCTTAAGAACATGATCTATTCATATTGTTCGAAAAATACTTATTAGGCTCAGTATTCCAAAGTTCTTATTATGAATAAAATACTTACATTAATAATATGATGATGAGGCAGATAACTGATGTAAAAAGGAGTAACTTAGGCTACTTTTATTCTAGAAACTCTGTCTCTGTCACATATCCACAGCGGCAGGGTACAGCAATTAAATATATATATTGTTTACAAAAACATAAGCTTCACCAAAAAATATTTAAATAAAATTACCAGTCCAGCCCAGCTCCCTTGCTCGCGATCCAGCAACGCCCTTAGCCGAGGTTCGTACCCAACAGGGGGTGCCCTTAGCTGTGTTGCTTAAAAATAAAGTGCCTGGCTGGAGGCCTAGGTCTCGCCATTGACCGGTTAAGTAGCAAAAGTTCCCGGAACTCACGCTACGAGAGACAACACAAAAAAAAACACGCTTACAAAATACGTTATATGAGTATAGTGAAGCAAGTTTGCCTGAAACTAAACATTTCACAATAGGCCGATTGCTAATTTTAATCAAATATACTCACATGTTCCTCATCATAAACGGCCAAGAACATGCAGAGGTCAGGGCTAGCCTTCCATATCTTCAGAGTATTTACTTAAAACATGAATTACATGAACATAATAAAATAAACTTTATTGGCTGGCTTAACTATATTATTCGAAATTATTGGAATTACCTTGATTTGTTTGAGTTTATTGTTTTTGTGTGTACATAGCAATAATAGTGCGAGAATCGTGTTCGTGACAGGCGCATCAGGTAGGCATCGCAGTGTTAAACAAAATGATAACATTGTAAACACTGGATAATAAACCCATAACCTGTAACAGATTAGCACCATGTTGCAATCGTCAAATGACATGATGCACGCACTAGAACTTGCGCACAGTGGTTAGCTATCTCGTGCATTTATGCGGTCGCAGAAACGATACACCAACTCAATATAAACTAAAAGGAAGTCGATTAGCGCATTTTATGTGCATGTAAAAAACTTCAGACGTACGTACGTATGTCAAGTCTTTTAAAGCGGCGAGCATGTAAGAAGAAAACTGATAAATGTTGATGGAACGAAAAAGAGCTGAAGTTTAGAAGGACTGCCATTGTGTTCGTACTGCATATCCTGTAAGGGACGCGGTGAGATTATATGTAGATATATATATGTTTTATAAAACAAACTTATTTACATACTTCGTTTAAAATAAAGTACTTCCCGCCATCTGAACGCATAATCTTTTAACCTACGCAACGGATTTGAATACGGTTTTCAATAGATAGACTGGTTAAAGAAGAATGTTGGGTATAGTTTAATATGGTGCTACCCAAGAGAGCGAAGGAGCATTTGTTTATTTAACGCGAATATATCCGCGGGGAAATACATACATACAAATCATCATGCCGAGTCCCTAACGAGGTAGGCAGAGAGAATAGAGCACCAGTTCTTAATAAATAATAAAAAATAAATCATAAAATAGTTATTTGTGGGAATTGGGTAATACTACACATAGATTTATAAACAAATCGAGATATTATATTTTGCTATTCGATAAAACAAATGAGTAGTGCAATAAAAAATAAACGGAAACCACTAAATGCCAACAAATAAAGCAGTTCTGTTCTTCTTACAAATCACGTAACCAGCCGAGGGTAATTTTTAATATCGTAGTGTAGACAAAATAATATCTACCTGTGTCTCTTTATTTCTAACTGAAAGTCATAAAGTCTGTCTGTAGCTTTCTTAGATCTCAGCACCCAATTGAAAGCATATATGTACCTTATCACAACATGCGTGTCAAATGCGCGTATGCCACCATTGTAGTACACAAATAAAACAAAAGAAAATATTTACTGTTATTTGGTTGCCTGTACATGATAACCATGTCCAAAGCGCGGGACGTGAACAAAGAATATAACGAATCATAAGGTGTTTCTGCGGTATCACCTTCAATGAAGTACTGTAACAATGATCACACAGCTCCTTTGTGATACATCCCATACATATTGTATACACCCATACAACACATATTGTACACGATTCACCACAATTACCACAGTTTTCATTCATTGTTTCTATTCAGATATATTTTGTTACTAATGGTATTCGTTCTTATTTACTCTTAAATAACTAAAGTGGAAACAGGAATCCTATCGAGTATGTATCTTTGAAAGCTTCGTACAGCTTTTATTATTGAATCAATCTCATAAAATAAGGAGTTCTTAAATTTATTAGAGCACTCAAAGGCTCTATTCACCAGAGATATATTTAGGCGCCAAGGTAGAAATTAATCAGTAGACTTCATTGTATGTTGAATGCACGTAGTAAACTCTCATTGATATCCAAGGTGAGGATGTACTTAACGTGCATCGGACCGATTATGACTTATGCGAGTGTAGCGTTCGCACATATCCGCAAGTCCATACTCCACCCCCTTCAAGTGCTCCAAAGCCGGTTTCTCCGGAGAGCCACAGGTGCCCCGTGGTACATGACAAATAGTCAACTCCACGTTGTTCTAAAAGTCCCCACCATCAAACAGTTTATGAAAAAACTGTCGAAACGTCATTTCGATTCTGCTGATAATCACCCAAACCCCCTCGTTGTATTGGCCGCCCGATACACAGCCTCCCTTATCTCAAAGATAAGACGTCCCAGAAATGTCATCATCGAATCCGATGATGACATCACGGTCCTCCAGGATGCGTGACGACGACACACAAACACTACACAAAGCCGACCACTGTTCTGTCCTCGCCGCCGAGGCTCGACGCGAATAAGCCGTAATGTTCCCCCCCGACCCCCGCCACGAACGCCGGCCCGCGCCGAGCCAGACGCGCAAATCCTGTCCCTAAATATATAAATAATAAAATACCAGACCAGCCCAGCTCCCTTGCTCGCGATCCAGCAACGCCCTAAACCGAGGTCCGTACCCCACAGGGGGTGCCCTTAGCTGTGCTGCTTAGCACTAAAGTGCCTGGCTGGAGGCCTAGGTCTCGCCTTTGCCCGGTTAAGTAGCAAAAGTTCCCGGAACTCACGCTACGAGAGACAATACAAAAAAAAATAGGAATTAATTATCTTCTCTCCGTTCGCCTCTGCCTTCAAATCATTACTTTTTTCATTTCACTAGTATTTCACAGCCCCAGAATTTAGGTTTACTATTATATCTTGATTGTGTCACAGTGACTCGGAACGTAATAATTTGTAGTTGGATTTATATATTTCTTGGATACTACAATGCCAATGTTTCATTTGTAAACGCCGAATACGCTCCAATCTTTTCCTCATGCGATTAGATACTAGTCGAGTGCTTAGGGCCGCAGTTGCAACATCTCAAAGGCCATTGTCCTTTACCTTACAACAAATATCTCATGACAACGTAGAGCGTCACAGCAATGATTGGGTGACCAATCCATTTAATTGTTGTGAGGCGATAAGCGGCCGGCGCACACATACCTAAATATGATTGGGAACTCGTGGTCCGCTCCTCGTGAGCAGTCATGTGATTGTGATGAGACCACTTAAGCAAATAAATACTCAACAGCTAACCGACAACAACTACTGTCAATATTCAATCTCATTTACCCACATTGTTGACCGCGGGGGCTGCACTTGTTTTGTATGTTTCGAAAACAATACTTGATTATATAGTTAATTTTGGACATACAATTTATTCGTGTTTATTTTTTTTTATTGCTGTGTTGTCGGTTATACCCTCGTAAAATATTTGCTTTATTAGTTTTGGGTTCCGTAGTAAACTACTTTCGCCATTTCCGTCTGTCTGTCCGTCCATCCGCGGGTTAGCTCAGAGACACTTAGAACTACAGAGCTGTAATTTGGTATGGAAGTACATACATATTAACAGCGCCGACAAAATCGTGAAATGAAATAATGACAAAAATTTGTTAATAATCTATCTTTGTGGCAAAAATCATACAATTCCGTTCAGTAAAGAACAACAAACACATTTTTCTTCTCATTTATATCATTAGTAGTATCCTAAAGAAGGCGGAAAATTGTATAGTCTTGGATGTCTTATGTATTTGAAAATATTTGTACATATAATAAATAAGTAATAATAAATAAGCGTTGTCTAGTTCCCATAAATTAAATTGAAACTTTGGTTCATTTGGGAATAGGCTAAAATGTGTAGAGCTGATGATCTCAGTTATTATCCATTGTGTTATTAATAAATTATTTTATTGTTTGTATTTCATGTTGAATATTTGTAATGTATTTGTACTAACCTATATTATAAGCCAATGTTTACTAACAAAAAATGAATCCAGATACCTGATAAATAAAAAAAATAATTAAATTATTAATAATGCAACTAATTATATTAAATAAATTCTTACGTATACAGACAATCTGAAATGAATTTTGCATCACAAATTTTACAGGAACTACCAAACTTTTAAATATATACAAAATTATTAAAGCAGCTTTAATTAATGGCAACAACATATTTACGAACTCCTTGAAAATATGCCTACGAAAACACAAACACTATAATGGGCAAGATATAACAGGATGTCCCGATCAAAATTAAACTTCCCAGAACATTATCCTTATATTCAACGGGCACTAGCAATACCTATGTTGTACTTTTATCTTGGTTTTAATTGGTTGTAATTTTTTATGTATATAAATACTGCTCCGCTTCCTGCCAATCTTCCTCAAAAAACGGGCAATCTAATGAAAAAGTTTTTTCAAATCTGATATGTATTGTTTGAGATTAGCTCGTTCAAACATACTGCCTATTTATAATAATATCATGATTTAAATGTGTAGTAGGTATCTGGGAGCTTATGTTTATGAATATTCATTACCTGTATTCGATTGACTAATATGTTTATGTTATTATGTATTTAAATACTATCTTCTATCAGTTACTTAGTCCGCATGTAAGTCACAAGACACTACAAATACCATTGTTACTGTTCGGTACAGGTATTCGTATGATCCAAATCCTTTCAAAGCAAAGCTTCCTCCTTCGTAACGTATTTTTCACATGATGCCTGTACAAATTAACAGCCAAATAATCTATAACTAAGAAATTCGTTCTATTGATTATTTCTCAACACACGAAAAATGTGTTTAAAGTATATTAATTAATTTAATGTTGTCTACAGATATTTTCAATGTAAGAATATCGACGTTATAAATTTTGTATTAAGTAGAAAACACGCCGAAATAAAACGGCTCGCTTCACGTTGCCTTGTTCAAGTCACTCTTTTAAATCCTTCCTATATCCTTAGTCTATGCTTATATAAACTTAGTAGTAAATATAATTGGACTATCTGTTATCTTTTTAAATACATATGGTACTTTCAAACGTATTAATCATCTTCCATTTGTAAAGGTTGGGAGGTATATCATCTAGTCAACCACTAAACAGGTTTAAACACTAAGGTAAAAATCGTTAAGCAAATAATATATATTGAATGACCAAAAATATTCCTTGATATGAATATTTATTTAAAAGGTGCACGTAATAGTTAATAATTTAATATTAATTGCGACTAGGTACAGACATTGAAACTTACAAAATATATCCTATGCGAATAAGGATATAACAATTTAGGTGTAAAGTCACGGGCGTACACTAATTGTACTGCGGATTAAACAAGGGGTGTTAAGTGAACAATATTTTATTATGTAAATAAGCACATTGAGGTGATTTCCACACGGCGCGTCCTCCGCTTCATATTAAGCCAACATTCGTTAGAGCGAGGTTGTTAAGTTGACCGCAGGCTTTACGGCTGAAATCCTGCAGTATTCGGACTATTCTGTGGCTATTTCAGTGCACAGTCGGGCGCCGGACACAGTGGAGCGCGCGCGCACCCTAAATTCAAAACTTTTGGAAGCCCGCTTTTAAAAGTTCATCCTATAGAAACATGGCATAAAGCTGACCGGCGAATAGTGGTGTGTTTATTAATTAAGAATTATTTAATTACTTAATTCCTTTAGCAATACCTATTACTAACTATCTTGTGCTTGTTGAGTTTTTGTGTTTCTGTTTTAAATTTGAGCTGCTATTACTAGATATGTCAAATTGTTGATATTCTATCAACTGCATATGAATAGTCCCTACCTAGATCAGCATTAGAGAGTGTAAAAAGATGCCAAGTTTTAGAATCATTGTTGATCTAACTCTGGTACTCCGGTACCATACAGACTTTATCAAATTTCCATACAAATTCTTAATACACATTCTCTTAAGGGAAGCCAATACACAGTTGGTATATTTTTATAATATAGTATTTTAATTAAATTAAAAACACGCTTAGAAAAGCTTTATGATTTGAAAGCCGATACAATTATATTACGCTCTCGCACTGCAGACTATTTAAAAAAAACTAGATCTTCACCATTGGCTCTTTAACAGGTAGCGCTTTAAAAAGTCTTTCATATTGTGATGTATGTATGTTGAGAGTTGCTTATTTTATGTTCACTTATCTCTAGTAACCTTGAGCTAATGATGCAAAACAATAGCATGGTTTACCTCTATAAAACAAATCACTTATGTCACTTACGTACATTTACCTAATACCTTAGATAAT